>WEKY01061488.1:35234-58333 GCA_013390045.1 Picathartes gymnocephalus
CGGAGGGGTGTGGAAGGGAGAGGAGCTACGCAGGGGAGGCTCTGCCGGGAGAGGCGAGGCAAGAGAGCCCCTCCAGCTGCAGCGGCGGAAGCGGCGCTGGTGGAGCGAGGGAGCGATCGGGCGAGGAGGAGGCAGCGGAGGGAAGGGGGAGGTTGCTGGTGTTTGGCGCCGGTGGAGGGATCCATTCCTGCCGCTGCACTTCCGGTCGGCATTTTGTTCTGAGAGGGAGCGAGAGAGACACACACAGGATCCTTCCCCCTCCTCCTCCTCGCCCTTCTCTCCCCCTGCCCCCCCGCTCGGTACCGACTCACCGTGCCCAGGCCGCCNCCTCGGCCGCACACCCCTCGGCTCTACATGTTCGCTGCACTGAGGAGGAGACGGAAGAGGAGCCAGCCCCCCTCCCGGCCCGGATTATTGTTGTTATATTATCTCCCCTCCTCCTACTGCTCCGCGGCGGCGGCGGCGGCCCAGCGGCGGCGGCGGCTCCTCTGAGGAGGGAGGGGGGCGGATTTCTCTCCCCCTCTCTCGGATTCTCGTTGTATTCAGACGCCGATTTGCTCAGGTAATCCCCCCTCCTTGTCTCCCCTTCCCCTCCCTGCCCTCTCCAGCAGCGGGTCGGGCCTCTCAGCCCAGCGGCCCAGCACTGCCGGGAGCAGAGAGGATTAGCTGTTATCCGGGGTAGAGGGGAGTAAGTGGCAACCGGAGGTGTTTATTTTGCAGCCCCCCTTCCTGCTCGGTCGGGACTGGCGGAGGAGGTTGGTTCCTGCCGGGCTGCCGGCAGGCCCAGGCCCGGCGGAGGGCGCAGGCCCGCCGGCCAGCGCCTTTACTCCAGCTCGGGGATTAGAAAGGCGAAGCGGCTGCTCAGTGACAGGCCTCAACCCGAAAAGAGCAGGAGGAGGAGGAGGAAACAATACAATTAGTCGCAAATGTGCACTGATCCTTTGCCATATTTACAACTTCACCTAGGGCAAGAAAGGAGGGTCCCAGCGCAGACAGCCCTCTGAAGTGGGCCAGGAGTAAGTGGAGGCATAGGGGAGGAGAGACAATGTAAATACTCGGGAACAAAAATGCCACCTCTCTTTGCAATTACCTTCTCGTTCTAACCAACTGTGTTCTGAACATTCAAAAGTTTGAATGCTTTTTGTTTTATAATCTGCAGACGTTTAATTTCTAAATAATATTATTGATTAGTGTGTTAGTGACTTAGTGTATTTATAGCATAAAATAGGGCTTGAGGGTTGATTGACACAAGACGGACACCTGCAGACCCAGGAAAAACAGATAGGCATGCATATTGTATCAGGTAGTGCACACAATTTTGATGTCTGTGTGCTGTATACGTTACAGGAATATATATTAAAAGAAAAAATACCATTTTCTGCTTCTAACAAACAAAACAGGGAAGGGATCGTGTCTAAAGTACTGTGTTCATGACATTTAAGGGATCAAGGTGAAGATGAGATCTTAACTAAAGTACTTGAGAATCAAATGTAAATTTATTTAAGTGAAAGGCGAGGAATGCTTAAAAAGTGTCATCTTTTCTTGTCAGGCCATATCACTTTGAAATCCCGAGGTTGTTATTGGCTGTTCATGTCCATGATGTTTGAATATGTAATTAGGTGTCATTTTTACAGGTGAAATGTGTTTTAAAAATGACTGTTTATTAGTCTCAGGTCTTTTAAAATAAATAGTAGCTGTTGTACAATAAAGTAAATCTTGGACTTGTAAGTGGTGGACTTCTAAGTGTTGCAGATTTAAGCAAACACCCTGTGAACTAATAAAAATACTTTACAGAAATTACATAGTTGCAGGAAATACTAAGATACAAATTTTTCATCCTTGTGGCAAGGAGTTTTGTTAGTAGCAAACTATTATTGACATTACATAATTTGTTAATTTTTTTAGCAGTTTTTTTTTTTTAGTTGTTCAGGCAGATTTGTTGTTATAACACATGGTTTCTATATCTAATAGAGTAACTTTCTGGTGCACTGTGTTCAATTTTGTAAATAAAACTCTGCTATCGTGCCTCCCGCGTGCCCTGATACATGTTTAAAAGGGTGAAGTTAATATAGCTGTCACGTAGAAGGCGTGTTTTTAATGCTGTAAATCCGTGTAGTAGTCAGTAGCGTGTCCGTGGTTTGTATTGGTCAGGGAGCAGTTTGAATTTTAAAAAGCCAGAAGATCCTGCTGAGCCCCAATCCCGGCCTCCCTTCCTCCCACTAATCTCCCATTCCTGTCTTTGTGCTGCCTGGTCCTGTTAGACACTGTTTGCAACAGGGCCTCAGGCCTACGTGCGTGGAGAGGAACCATTTACAGTTCAAAAAAGCAGCTTTTTGTTTTTAAACTTTGTGAAATGCAGAGGGAGCCACTGGTTGTCTCTAATTGTCCCCACCTCAGTGTGTAACAGCGGAATTGCTATTTGCTTTTGCCCCATAGCGTGCGTGGAGACCGAGTGTAACTGCTTCACAGGAAAGAAAGCACTGTGCAGAAGTAGTTGTTCTTGGGTAGTTTTCATCATCAGGAAGCGACATTACGGCCCTAGCGTTTCTTTCGCCTCTGTTTCAGGCCGCTGCCATTCTAAGAATGTTTTTGTTAATCCAACAGTAGTGAACTTTTCTGTCTGATTTTTCATTTAAGGAGGTTTGCTTTAAATATTCTAGATATGAACAGGAAATGAGCTGCTGTAGTTACACAGTTCCTGTCAAGTTTATCTTGCCAGGGTTGTGTGGTTGTGTTTACAGCACCCTTTTTTTTTTCTGCTTGCTTGTTTCTTTTCTTTTCTTTTCTTTTCTTTTCTTTTCTTTTCTTTTCTTTTCTTTTCTTTTCTTTTCTTTTCTTTTCTTTTCTTCTTTTTTTTTCCTTGTAGATGGAACGGATGCACTTTTCTGGAGCGAAAAATACGTGTATTTGTAAAGGGAAATATAAGATGTTATCTATTTTTATTTGTAATTGTTTTTTTGGGTTTGTTCTTGTAAGCCGTATGTGGTTAATATTGAATTAGTTGCTTGATCACAGTTTATATAGTTTTACAGAAGTATTTAAAGTTGAAATATTTATAAGAGGACTTACTTTTCTTTTGGGTTGCATGTTTTAGCATATTTAAGAGTGTGTGTATGTGTGTAGCAGGCCTGTGGCACTTTCACACTACTTTTTCCCTGATGGTTAAGAGCTTCTACTGGGCCGATGTTTATCACAACACCTAGCTGCTTTACAACAATGCTTTAGGACATTTTATTGATGTGATAGAAGTACAAAATTAATTATTCTCAAGGTGTTAGTTGTAACAATTATTTTAACAAAAAGAGGAAAATGGTTCTTTCTATGTTTTATTTTATACTTTTGACTGCTTTGTACATTTTGAATGTGCTTACTCTGTAGAGGTTTGTTTTTTCTTCTCAACTTCTTGAACATTTTACCTAAAGTTATTCCAACAAAAATCTCTTCCTGTATTCTTTTGCGTTTGATTAAAGCTGGTTTTATACTTCTTAAAATTCCTGCCATAGGAACAGGCATGCCAGTAAAATAATTTTTTTTTTTTTAATTTGAAATGTTTAAGTTTTGATTTAGAAGCAACAGACAGGATCAGAGAAGCAAAATTATATACCTAAACCCTTTTGAAGATCCTTATTCTACATAAGAACACAGGTACTCCTGTGAAACTTTATGCTTGAGACTCCCCGTGTACATAAATGTTCATACAACTCTTCTTGCAATTTAAGGCCATAGGTAGTAATCTCCTTAGGACAGAACCTTTTTGTTTGTTTGTGTTGTTGTGTTAGTGTGATTATTAAGGTAATATAATTTTAATCCTAAGTGTTCATGTATATAGTCCACTACAATATAAATAAACTATATTTTGGAGGATACTAGATGAAAAATATCGGTTGATTTGAACTAGAGATCCTGTTCCTATTTTTGTGTTCAGTGGCAACTGGACTTTCATGTATCTATAATATTTCAAAGTGTTAAACTGATTACATCACATTTATATTAATATTTCATTAAAAATGCACAAGAAATATGAAGTTTCCAGATAATTGCTGTAACTAGATAGAGAAAAAAAATTTACTTCTATCCTGAATATCTAGACCTAGGAAAGAAATCAAGTCTTCAAATTCACAACTTTATGATTTCTAGAAATTATGTTAGAGGAGTGTGTAGTATTCATTAATGTGTATAATTTGGAAAACAACTATGGGCATACTTAATCAGAAAAATATGAGAAGTGATAGCTTTAGAATTTGGTGACTGGTAGGTGTGAGGTGGGTCATCTGGCATTAGGGTGGCTGTTTAGTGTCACAAAACATTAGGAATACTTAACATTTGAAAGAATGGCCATTTCAATACCATACCACTTATTTTTGATCTTGTTTTTCATTTTCCTTTATTAGAAGTAGTATGGGTTAGGTTAGCTTCTGATTTTGAAACATCACCAGTAATGAACACTTAGTTGCAGAGAGATACCTGCAACGAACTGCTTAAAATTGGTTATACCTGTGTATTGTTGCTAATAACAGTAGTGATCCCTTTTAATAATAAAAAAGGAAGTATTCTTGAAATTGCAATTGTTAAACACTTGTTTTCTTAGTCTTTAATATAATTAATCTACATTTTGTGTTTTTATTTTCTTTGTATTACGAACATACTTCTTAGTGGCTGATCATGACCCCCAAAGTAAGTGTGAAAGAAGTACTTTACATTGACATCTATGGCACCCCATAAGTAAGGAAATTGCCTTTGAAGAGGTTGTGCAGGACCTGTGATTTTTGTTTCACTTCCTGTCCCTAATGTTAACCATAGAAAATCTCCCCAGTGAAAGGAAAGGGAGAAACAATTGGGCCAAAATTCTATGTGGAAACTAAAAGGGATTCCAGTCATATGGTTGTTGATACTGTATTTGAAGGTAATTGAAGGTAATTACCTGATCTACACAAATAACTTTAAAAGAATGTAAATATCCAAGACCAGTTTTCATGTTGAAGTCATAAAAAATTCTAGAAAAAGTTAATTTTGTGGCCTTTAGAATTTGTATTAGTTTTAAGTGCAAGTGCAATCAGAGATCTCAGATTTTTTTTTTTTTTTAATATGAGTAGATAATTAATTTTTTTCATTTTATTGCTGTGGTTTGGTTTGAAGCACTTGGTTTTTGTAGCAGTGTGTATGTGTAGATATGCAATGCATTTTAGAGGAACAGTGTCAGGAAGCCCTAGGCTGCAAAATAAGGGAGTTGTACAAGGAAATAGCAGACTAAGGAGCTGTGCCTTTAACTGCACCACAGTATTCAACTCTACCCTTGCAGCCCCAGTTCAGTGCCTCATGAAGTGCATGGGAAATGCCGGCTGACCACTATACTCTTGTATCCTAGTTTATATACTTCATTCAGTGTGTAGCCTGGTGCCTTATTACCTGCTGTGTACACCCCAGTCTTTCAGGAAGGCTGAAGTGTTTTCATATTTAATTTGTAGAGTTATCTGAAAATAAGGTGCTTTGCAGTCATTAGAGAGCTTTGTTTTTGCACATCTGTAAAATATTTTTTCAAATTTATAGATGAAAGACAAACTGAATCAAAACAGCTAGTTTTAAAAGCTTATAAATCTTGTGTATTGTGACATGCTTTACTCTACAGATTTTTAAAGTTACTTTACAGCACTTAGGAAGTTCATAACATTGTTTTTGTTGGCCTTATTTGTGGTCATGTGTGTTCTACCCTTCAACTTGCTGGGCTCATTGTTTCTCCTCCTGAAGCCCTAAGAAGTACAGGATGAGTTTTCAGTGAAGGCCTTAAAACATCTATTATATTTCAACTCTTTTGATCATGCCAACAATTGGAAAATTGGACTTCCTTTCCTGAGAACCTAAATCTATCTCATAAAGTTATCAGGAAGAAGAAGAGCGGGAATAGATTTTACGCTCAAATCCCTCAAGTAATTAAATGTAGTGGCTACAATATTGAACACAGAGATACAAAATGTTACTGTTCCTCTCTAGTTTTGCTAGTTCCCGTTGGAAGGTATCCTCAGGATTGGGTTGGGATTCTTGGGGATAAAACTCCTGTTCTTGACATGGTAATTGTTGCAGTTGTTGTAGAGTGCTTGAATGGCCTGCCTCTGCACTCGGTGGTCAGACTGCTACGAGGTCAGTCAGTTGTCAGGCTCCTGTAAGACTGTTAGGGAAGCAAGGCTGTTCTGAGGTGTAATAAGGGCGTTCCTAGCCAAAAAATTGCTTTGGGGATGCAGGAAGTCCAGGCCCAAATGCGTAATTGTATCAGGCAGAGAGGTTCTTGAACTTTTTTCTTCGCCTATGGCCTTTTATATCATATGCTCAAAGCATGGCACAGGGGCTGTGAGTACATTATGGAGCAGGCAGAATAAATAGCACTTTAGTCTTATTAACTTCTTTCCTTTCTATCTTTACTTGTGAAGATTTTCTGTGAGAGTACATTTGTGGATGTGTTTTGTTAGTTTGTTTTGGTTCTTCTTGTTTTGGTTTTGATTTTTTTAATGAAAAGTTCATTTTCATAAATGTCAGTTTTTGTCAAAAGATGTCTTATATGTGAAACTTTCCAGTGAATTGGTTTTATTAACCGTGTTTTATTCTAATTCCTTAGTAGGAAAGTGTTATGTTCCACATAAGGCACCTCCTTTTACTTTGTAAATTTATGTTTCATGACATATATGTCATGTGCCGTGTATGGGGCAGTGATCCTGTGAATAGTAAATGGTATATGATCATTTAATCAACAATTATCACAACACACAAAGGACTAAAATGTAAGTGTAAGCAACCATAATTCTGACATTTCTTGATACTTCGGTGCTAGTTTTTGTAGTACTAACCTTTTTTATCTCATTTTTTCCCCCAAACTCACTGGATAACAAATATATGTCTGTGATAATGCAATCTCTATCTCTCGTGTTTGAACTCAGTCTTTCCTCTATGTTGACCAGGTACTCAGAAGTATGAGGCTGCAAATACTCTGTATCTGAAATTTTTGTTTTCAAGTCTTATGACTTAATAAGACTGTCCATATTTCTTTCATGTTGTTTTTTATGCAGAAGTGTTGCTTTCTCTTTTTCTTCAGATATACTTTCTGGATATTGAGGATAGGAGGAGAAATTTAGAGGGCCCTCACCAGATGCTGTGTACAGCAGCTAACTTTAAAAAATTGCAGTAGAAAAAATAATCTGGAACTTGCTTTTTGTAGTCTAAAAGGTGGAAAAGTTTTGATGCGATTCTAATGAGACTGTGGTGAGAACTTATGGAGAGTTCTTTATGAAGATGTAAAATCTTTTATATTTTTTTTTTTTTTTTTTTTAACTTTGTTGTTTCGGGTTTTTTTTTTCTGAAGGGAAAATTTAAAATCTGCTTGGTGATATGTTTGTTAAGTTTCTAGTTAAAATTAAGGTGATGTAATTGCTTTTTACTGTGTCATGCTATATTTCCTTTCTTCTTTCCTTCTTTTGAAATAATGGAAAAGGGATTTTTTTCTCGGCTAGCATCCTCAGTAACAGCTGGCTCTTTCTGGCAATTTCTTTTAAAAACTCATGTTGAGGCATAACCTGAAACATAGCACAACTTCATTTATCCTGTTAAAATTTGGCAGTTGCAAGGATTTGAAGCATTGCTTAATAGAGTTACTAGCTGACTTTACGAATACATGCTTCTCCTTGCATGGAGGTAGGACTGGTTCTTCTCTCAGTTTCCTGATTACTGATGTACTATTTGAAGGCAATGATTTTACTTCTGACTTTGCTAAACTTCAGTCATTTGGGCCAAAATCTTCCATGTTGAGTGAATGCCCTTTATTGACTTATTGTCTGAATAATGTTTAAAGTGAACATGGTTCACTGGCTTCTAAGGATTGTGATAGAGGAAAAAATTTAAAATTTAAAAAATTATTCTTGACATTTTTTTTCAAGCAATTGGAGCACTGCTGTTCTTTGGGAAAAAAGAATTTAGAATTTCAGTGTGAGATGACCTTTTACATTAAGAATGTGCATTTTATTGCCATTTGAAAAGCTTTCCAAAAAATGGACAAATTATTGGTGTGTAAAAAATTAACTGACTTCCCTGATTGTAGGCACTATTGTTGAAAAATCTTGTGTGCACAACAGAGCTTTCCTAATAAGTTCTAAGCAGTGAGATGTGGTACAAACTCTTAGTTTCATGGTGTCCATTCTCTGCTTATCCACAATACACATTGATTTGAGTGTGTAAAAGACAATAAGTGAAGTTGCAGATGGATGGAAGAGTGAGCATATGGAGGAGAGCAGCAGACTGAAACCAGACTTACACAGATGGGGAGGGAATGGAGTTTGAAGGGTAGGAACTGGGAGAAGGTAGGAGCTTTGAAGTTTTTAAGGAGCAGGGCCACTCCTTAAGATGATCAGCACATCTCCTGTGAAGAGAGTCTGAGAGAATTGGATTTGTTTAGCCTGAAGAAAAGAAGCCTCTGGGGAGGGACTCCATAGCACTTTTGAGTACCTAAGTGAGGCATTTCGGGAAAGCTGGAGAGGGATCTTTTACAAGGGCATGTAGTGCTAGGACAGCAGGGAATGACTTTAAGATGGCAGAGGGAAGGTTTAGATTAGGTCTTAGGAAGGAAATTCTTACTGTGAGAGTGGTGAGACAATGTGTTGTCCAGAGAAATTGTAGCTGCCCCATCCCTAGAAGTGTCCAAGTCCAGGTTGGATGGGGTTAGTGGTGTATTTGCCTATGGCACGGAGTATGACCTTTAAGGTTCCTTCCAACCCAGATTCATTCCATGTTCTATGAAATAATGAACTCTAGTTACTGGATAAAGGAGCTGGTGGGAGAGATACAAGTGCCTTAAGAAAGATAAAGGAAGAGCTGTGAAACAGCCTTATCAAGAAGGCAAGGCAAAAAGGTACTGTGGATTTGCTTGTACAGTCAAGGAAAGCAGTTCAGGAATGAGAATGGATGGGAAGTGTGTTCTGAGAGAGGCCAGAGAGGGGAAGGAACAGAAATTGCCTAAGAAGCCAGAAGTACAAAACAAGGACTGGCTGGGCAAAGAAGCATTATTTCACACAGAGGAATTCATTGTTTGAATTGTCCTTTTTTTTTTTTTTTCCTCTAAAATTGGAAAATTACATAGAAAAAAAAAAAAGCTCAGAAATTTTGACTATTCCTTGTAAGAGCAAATGGTAGGAGATTCTGTAGTTTAGATTACCTGTGTAGATATGTGTGACACCTTTGTGAATGCATTGTGGTACTCTTAAGTCTGTCACCCCATTTTTACTGACAACAGGATGTCTATTTCACTGATTGTGTAAAATAAGTTGAATTGTGTTTTTTAATTTTTTTTTTTTTTAATACAATGGGTTATATGAATGTCTCCAAATGTTTGCCTTGGATATTGTTGGTTCTGCCTTAGGGAAAGGGATAAACTCTTGAGACTGCTTTCAGTCCTGTCTTTTATGATTAAACATTTTGATTTCTCTTTGGTGTTCAGTGCGTAGCCTTTTGCCTGAATTGTTTCATGTCATGAAGCCCTGCTCCAGAGACAGAAGTCTTAATTTCCTCATAGGCTTTTCTGTGGTCTTTACTGGAATATTGTAATGCTCCACAATTGCCTATTTTTTAAATGTTTTTGAGGGTAGTATGTAATCGCGTAAGTTGAGTACTGAGATGAAGAAGTTGGTTTTTATAATCATTGGAAGTCTAACTGGAACAAGTGTAGAACCTTAATTTTAAATTAACTTGCTTTTTTTTTTTTGCATCATGATTTGTATGGTAATAGCAGAACAGATTTTGTTAATTTTGGTTGCAAACGTGACTAATCATCGCTTGTTCAAATTAGGCTTTGGAGCCTGCAGGATGAAAAGAACACAGAAATATTTACCGTTGGTAATAAAAATAGAATGAGATTCCTAAGAGTGGTGTTTTTATGTTTCCTGCTATCTGATCTGAAGCCTCTTTTCCATCATATTTTCTTTGTTTTCACTTGGACTTGAAGTGTCATGTGTACAACAGACCTTACAGCCTTCCAAATAGCCTCTGATCCATTTCCAGAGTGGATCCCTCCTGTAAGTTGGAGAAAGATTGGGCCTGGGGATAGCAGGGAAGTGTTACTCAATTACATAATCCAAGGACTGTGTCAGAATTCTTGGAGGCAAGGGACATTTATTAATTTTGCAAGACTTTCAGCTTGGAGGTGTGGCATTTCCTGTAAAAGTCTATAAACTTTTGAGTTGATACTCAGAAAATGTAATGTTTTACTATTTGTTGATACCAACTTTTCAGTGCTGAATGCTTTGCTTTAGAGGATGTTTTTAAAGTCATGCCTCTAACGTTTTTAATTATAAGGGTTTTAACATACATTTAGTGTGATACATTTTTAAGCACTGTCTTGTAAAATAGGTGTTAGAGTGCAATAAGTAAAATTTTCAATTTTATGTTGTAACAAAGGAATTGGTATGAGATCAAAAAGGGACTTTGTTGTGATATTGCTATTGAAAAGATCAGCCCTTGAATGTCAGTCAAAAGTTCGAGATGTGTGAGATGCAAAATGGAACTTAGCTCCTCTAGTGCTAAGTAAGGAATCCATATTGGTTAGTCGATAGAAAACACTGGAGAGATTTTTACATCCTGGAGTTCAGTTTGAATCACTTTATTTGAAAATCATATTCTCTCCTTCAGGTTTTTTCCCTGCTCTAATTAATTTTCTTTGCACTATGATGTAGTACTCCTTCAGCAGGAGGATAAGGGAATGGTCACTACTACCCCATAAAATATAGAGCCAGTCAAAGATGCTAAAACATAGTGAGAAATGCATATTTGAATGTCCTGCTACTGAGGAGGATTTCTGAATCTGTGTCTGATACCTCAAGCACGTGTTCAATCTCTGTCCTCCTGAGATTTTAAATGAAGTGTTGGAGGCAGTGGCTAGTATGCAGTGCCAAGTAATCAGTCTTCTATGTTAGGTATGTTCAAAGCATGTGTATGACTGGACTTTCCTACTCCGAAGATCTTGCCCAGGCTTACACGTAAAACAGGTGTTGAGCTGCTTAGTTCTGACATACACTGAAGAAAGGTTGTAGGTGAACTTTTCTGGTCATAAGTTAGGTGACTAATGGCTTAGGGAGTTGTAGGAACACACTGTGCACTCTACAGTCTCTATGATAAAAGATTATTTAAAGTTATGACTCTGCTTATTTACTCACTGGAGTAATTCCCCCTGGCATTCTATCTAGTATGATGTAAAATTTAGTCATGTTATTTGCAAAAATAGATAATTTATTTTTACCTTGGAAAATATAATTAAAATATTTGAGGAATTGAAATAAAAATGGTATGGTTTAAAGACTGTTTTGTCTGTAATTCACTAAATATCATTACATGAACAAGCCATTGTACTACTGGAAAGTAAGCATTCTCAGTTTTCACATCATACTATAATTTTAGCCTGCAACCTGAAGAAAGAATAATGAGAACCATTTATTTAATTTAGTGGCGTATTAAATGCTTGCTTTGAGTTAGTAGACTTCAGAATAGGAATTCTCTCATTTTTTGTGCTTGTTTTTTCCTGGCATATCTTTTTTCTAGACTCAAAGTTGACATATGATGTCATGGAATTAAGCAAATTCCTAATCATGTCTTGATAAACAGTTAGTCAGTGAAGTGTTATAAAAACCTCTGTGAGTGGACTTCTGAGAATTCAGCACAAGTCCTGATACTCTGAAGTTATTGCATGCTCAGTTACAGTGAATGTTCAGTTGTGTATATGCAGCATGTGGCAATTGCACATAACTTGGGTTAATTTAAACCTGTTTCATTGCTGGCTAAGGAAGGTTGGATAAATTTGCATTTTTCATGGGCACTATGTACAATTACTGAAAGTCAGGTGATGCACAGTTAACTAGAGAGTATAATCTACTTGGACTAATCAGTTTGCCCAAGTGTGGCTGACAAACCATGT
The DNA here is from genome assembly GCA_013390045.1 of Picathartes gymnocephalus. Classification (NCBI taxonomy): domain Eukaryota; kingdom Metazoa; phylum Chordata; class Aves; order Passeriformes; family Picathartidae; genus Picathartes; species Picathartes gymnocephalus. The sequence continues at coordinate 47,173 of WEKY01061488.1, forward strand.
AACCCTATGTAAAATTTGAGAGAGAAGAGTATTTGTCTGAAACAAAATCATTTAAGGTCTACTACCTGCACCTTATTATTGATACAGGTGTAAATTGGAATAAGTGTTTTGAGAGGGACAAATAAAATGGGTGAAATCATCCTTGTAAAATACACAAATTTTGAAATTCTGATAGAAGATATCCTAAAGCTTGCTAGAGATATAGCAGATAATTATTTTAAACAAGAACAGATACATCAGTTTTATGATGATGCTTACATGCTTATGCTACTTTGTAATGAATCAAATAAAAATTAGAAAATTGACATACTTTAAAGGGTGACCCTGTAGAAATAGCATCAGTTACCAAAGACATTAAATTTGCTTACAGAACTTAGAAGTTTTATTTGCAAAATGACAGTCACCTTAATAGGAAGAATTAAGTTTAGTTTCATATGCATGATTATGATTTATAAATATTCTGTGCATCAAGTTACACGCAGGTTCATTAACAATGCTTTAAAACTATACTTTTGCAAATGGATTACTTTCAGGGGGTTTACACAGGTATGATTGCTTAAAATTGATGTCAACATATTCGCTTCCTAAAATAAGAAATAACAAGGACCTTAATGTTAGGGTATTCACATATAATAAAATATTTATTTAATGAACTCAGTTATTGAAGTAGTAAATAGGGGGTGCACACAAGACAAAATAACTGTTTTTTTCTTTAAATAATACTTGATAATTTTTAGGCCAGATTTGCCCATTAGGGCTAACAATAGCTTTGTGATCCTGTTGTAGTTACTTAGTATTGTTCTGTGGTTAATTTGGTTTTTTCATAATCATTGATAAGTGTTTCACGAATGTTTGTAAGTTAAAGGTGTTTGTATTTTGGGGGAATGGGTGGGGGTGGGTTGTGGTCTGGAGTGCTCATTGCTGAAATGTAGTGGTGGATTTCCACTTGTGATTGTTTTGTAATGTCTTTCTGAATCCTGAAGATAGTTTAATAAATACAGCACTCATTTAGCTTACTAACACACTTATCCGTGATGTGTTAATTAGTGTCAGATAACTTGAAAGTTTTGGGTTTTTTTATAAACACCTGTGTAAAATGCTTATGTATTTGTTTGGGTAATAACTCAGATACTTGTCCACTGAAAAATCACAGTTGTTTTTGAGAATTTGACTTAAAATCCTTTAGAAATAAGAAGTACCTACTTGACAGTTGATGTCTTAGAAAATGTAGAAGAGGATGTTTGTTGTGAGTAAACAGTAGGAATAATTAGCAGTGGGGGGAGCTCAAGTTCCTTGTAATATGAACCTGGAAGACACAAATATAAGTGAATGTTGGATTATGTGAGATAGCAGTTTAATATTTGTAGTGGTTTTAGTTCGCCTCCTCACATGGGGCATCAGTTTAATGTAGTGGACTGTTTTGGCCTAATACCAGTGCACCCACTAAACTTATTTACTCATATTCTGCTGTGAGATAAGGATTAGGAGAAATGCAAAGCAGGCTCAAAACCTTAAAAGGTATAAAGACAGTTTTATTAACAGAACTAAAAGAAAATAATAAGAACCAGAATAAACCTTCAGACACTTCTCCTCCCCCCACCTCATTTTCTCTTTCCCACCAACAACATGAAGAGACAAAACCTGAGACTTTCAGTCAGTTTACCACCTCTATAATAGTCTTTCATCAGTTCACTTAGGGAGAGGAGTCTCTCCTGCCGTGCCATGGAGACTTTTTCACAAGAACAGAGTTCTCTTGTGGCTCCAATATCACAGCGGATCAGCCGCCCGGAAAAGGAAATCCGTTCACAGTGTGAAAGTTCCTTCCCTCGACACACAGTTCTTCCCACAACTGCTTTTGAGGGCTCACCTCTGTCTCATGGGGTGCTATTTTAAGGATGAGCTGTTCTAGTAGAAAAGCAAAGGGTCTTGTCTTCTCTCTCTCTAGAAGTAAGGTTTCTCCTATCCCTGGGGCAAAGGTTCTCATCTCTCCCATCTCTGTGGCAACGTTCCTCATCTCTCTCTGTTCAAGTTTCTCATAGATCACAGTTACTTCAACATCTGCTTGCTTCAGCATGGGTGCCTTTGCTCAGGCTGCAGTTAGAACGCTACATCCCCCCAGTTGCATTTATAGACAAGGAATAGTCTGATATGATAATCCATCGCCATGGCCTTACAAAAGAATTTCAGCTTAAAGCATCTCCTCTTTCTCATCCCTCTGGGCTTTGGCTCCTTCTTCACTGACCTTGGGGTCACCATGTTGGTTTCTTCAGGTGTCCTCACCCCTTCTCTTCCTCTTACTTGAGAGAGGATTGATATCTGTACATTTCATCTGCGTACTGAGAGAGTTAGTATCTCTCTAGGGCCCTGCCGTTGGTCACATGATCTCTGCTGGGTAGTGGCCGAAGCTGCTGCAAACTTTTCCCAGGGAGAGGGGAGGGCAGGAACGGCAGGATGCCAGCAGCCAGGCCAGGATTCAGCTGCAGCAGGATCCCAGCAGCCAGGCCAGGATTCAGCTGCTGCAGGATCTCAGCCGTGCCTGGCCTGGCCGAGTGGGCCTTGCCTGCCCCAGCCCAGCCTGGTCCAGCCCCGCAGACCCGGCAGGGTCCAACTGGGAGGGCCTGGCCGGCCTGCGCAGGACCGCGTGGGCTCCCCGTTACCTGTTCAGATGCCGGAACCAAGAGAGAGGTTCCTGGGCTTCACCTTTCTTAAATGTGAATCACAGAGGCGTATTCAGCTTCTTAAGTGGCTAAACAGTGTCCATCTTAGAACCAGCCAGCCAATTGGTTCTCTCAGGCCTGAAGGAAGCAGTCAAATTCCTTACAGGTAAAAAATCACTTTTCAACCCATGACAGTATTATACAGAATACTACTGTCAGTATAAATTTGTGTGTCAGACACAAGTATTATCATGTGTGCCAAAGCATGCAGACATTGTCAAACATTTGGCCTGGGAAGGCCACTTGTGGTTCTGCAGGCTCTGATTTATGGTCTCCCATGGCAACTGTTAAAGAGGAAAAAAGATTATGAATCGAGATGTGTTGCACAGTCATATCCTGTGAGTTTAGTGTGAAGCATTTATTTTTTTCTGGACATAAACAACCTGTTCACACAAGAACAGATCTTTACCTTGCTGCTAACGTGCCCTCCTCTCAGTTGTGTGTTTAATCACAGAGATTGGTAAATTAGTAATTATTCTGTTGGGAAACAGGACAAAAACTCAGTAGTTTTGTGGCCTGGACAAGTGGCTACCAGTGGTTGTGCCTGCCTGTATAGGTGCCTTGGCATCCAAAATAAGATTTAAGACTATTAGCTACTTCTTATTCCTACTTTAGTGTGTGTATATATCAGTCTTGATGCAAATCTAAGATATTTGAGGCCTGATCTGTTTGAGATGGTTCTGATTTCTCTTCAGATGGCATGTGAGTGAAATTATAAGGGTATCATCCTTAATTTTTGTTGTTTCTAAATTGTTAAGAATATTCCCCAAAAGACATGTAGCTTCTATGTCTCCTTTGTGCTAAATAACTTTCAGTTTGGAAAAAAAGTAAATGGATTCTAGCAAAACTGCAGAGAATTGAGAAAAAACTCCCAAAATGAGCTTATGGCTTGTGAAATCATGTTAATGTTTCACAGCAGAAAGATGGAGCTATTGTTCTAAAAGGTGGATGTTATCAACTATATCTCAGGGAAGACTGCAAAGATCAGCTTTAGTCTTCCCTCAAAGGTACTGCCCTACACATATATATTTCTAGCACTGCTATGGTTTACATCTTACTTTATATGTACTTATTTTCATTCATCAGTGATTTATTATCAGCAATCTGTCCTGGTTTGAAGGACAGGTGTCTGCTAAGGAAGGCTGGAGCCTCCCTTGGAATGGAAAATGTAAACCCTTTCTCTCTAAATTATTGTCATTTTGAAATTAAGTGTCTCTCAGGCAAAGATATAGGAATAAGAATAACAGTTCTTTACTAGTATTTATAATAAAGTGAACAAACAACCCCTACTATGGCACTAACAACAAAACAGAACCAGGTACCCGGTCCCATCCCTCTGGCCTTCAGGCACTTTCCCCTTCGGTGAAGCGGCAAGCTGGGATGGCAGGACGTCTAGGCAGGCAGGGGTGCAGGGCTGCAGTGCAGTGAAAGCCAGAGCAGTGCCGATGGAGGGGCGGGGCAGGGGCAGGTGGGCTCCCAGCAGGGCAGGGAGAGGCGAGCTTAGAATCCTGGGCACCCAAGCAGATGGTGATAGGTCCCCCCTTTAGTGAGGTGCTAACAAGTCCCAGTTCAGTGGCTGCTCTCACAAGCAGAGGCTCACCCCACGGCAGAAGAAGCAGCTCTGGACGGGGGTCCAGCAGCAGCAACGAACTCCCCTTTCCAAGCAGCACCTCCAAGCCTCCTCCTCGGACGCTGAGAGCAAGAGAGCCAGCAGCTGCTCCAGCCTTGCCTTTTACCAGCCCAGTTCTCAAGATATCTCTGTCCCTCCGAGAGAAACTCCCAGATAAGAGAACTGCAACCAGATGCCTTTTTTTTTCCTGAGCTTGGCCATTTCTTTAGTTCTTCTTAAGTACCCAGTCGTTAGTGTTTCCTAGCAACTTATGGGAAAAAATTCTATACATAAAAAGGAACAAAAGGAAAGAAAAACCTAACCCCCAACATTGTCTTATAAGAGAGTGAAGTGAAAAGCATAGAACGCTTACTTTAGGATATTTTAAAATGTTTACTTTTCAAGTAATTAGAAGATATAATAATTCTATTTTATGAGGGTTTAATGTTTTTTTTCAAGATAAGTAAAATTAAGCTCAGTTGGTTAGAGCATGCTACTAATAACACCCAGGCTGGGGATTAATGCCCATGTGGGCCATTCATTTATGAGCTGAATGTTGATCCTTGTGGGTCTTCCTCCGCAGAATATTCTGTGATCCTTTGTGTCACTTCACAGGTATTGTAGGTGTATTTGAAAATCCACTCCCTTCCTAGAAAAAGGGAAAATGTGATTGCAAATTATTGTTGTTCAACAGGTTATGAAAATAAAGCCCTCAACATCCAATTGTGTACATTCTATTAAGAAATTAGGCATGACTCACTAATCTAGTCTTCACTTTATTCTTTAATTTGATTATCTGCATGGTCAGTTCTGATTATCCATGTATTTGTATCCATGGGCCATGGTCAACCTTTACCTCAGCAACAGCTGGTACAATAGTGCTATCTAGATTATAGTTAAAAGTTTTGTATTAAAGCCTTAGTGAGATAACTGCGACTTGTAGAAATAAAGTTCACAAGTGGGAAAATGCAAATTTTGAAGTTTTGGTCATTAATTGATCCCAACTTTCTCATATTGGAAGGTGTGACTTATTTATGTCAATATGCAAAAAATAGTTGCTGTACATGAATGAGCAGAGAAGCAGTAGCAGTGCATTTATCCTCTCTCAGGTTTTATCAGTCATTTCTTTGAACAGGTATTGCTAAGAGCACTATTTTGTTTCCCATATTAATGGTTTTTTGGCATGTTTTTTATTTGTTATGTTCATTAACTCCTTACTTTTGTAAGTGAGAGCTTGTATGTGTGACATAATTAGAATATACTTTCTGGAAAGGCCATGTAAATACTTTAATAAGTGAAGTTGAAAACAGGCTTAGCTAAACCTGAACCAAATGCTCTCACACTGAGACTTAGGTGTCCGCATTTCTTTGATGTCGGCTTAAATATCTACTTTTTAGAAAAATGTAGCCATTTTTCATTAGTAATGGCTTGCTCATAGCTGTCTTTTCCCACCCTCCTCCAATTCTGCAATTGGCTATTTGATCACTAACTCTCATAAGCCAGCGAAGAAGCCATATCATTAAAGAATGCTCAGGGAGTACAGGGAAATAAAAATCTTTCTTGTCCTCTTTTACTTTGGAGCATTGACAGAAGATATTGGTTGGGTAAAGTACAAATGGGGCTGGAGCTTTGCAAGTATGTGACATGAACTAGATGGTCCCTTTCTCACTTTGCAAAATATGAAGAGATGTATTTTGATGTCAGTGAGTTTGGTAGGTTTGTGGGAGAAAACTTGATTTCTGAGGGAGCATTTGTTGTTGATTTGCAATGAATTTTGTTGTTTGTTTTGTGGTATTGCAGTGCTTGATTAAACGTATTTATAAGCAAATTGGGAATACTGACTTTCAAAATATGTTGCTAAAATAGATCCTGAAAAATGTTTTGGCTGATTGGAAGAAATTAGCAATTTACACATTTCAATGTGATAGAACAGATAATTCTACCTGGATTTTTATTTTTTTGGCTTTTGCGGCAAGATGGATTAACATGCATGAATGCGTTGTCTTGTTTTCTTACTTTCATTAAGTTTTAGCAGTTATATGATCCAGTGAGGACTTTCTCTCTGTATGGAATGTACAGTTTTTGATGAGACTCTGGTCCAAAGCAAAAAGGAAACAGTGTATGGCATCTCTGGTTTTGGAAATCTTACATCAGTAAAAATCCTTAATCTGACTTTTGAAAGCAACGTAGTGATATTTGTGGGGTAAATTCAAATCAAAGTGTACTAGAACTGCAATTGCAGAATGTAACTGAAGTGTTTTATTTTAGAAATACTGTAATGTTATAAAGCTGAAACAACTAAGTTCTGTTATTTTAAATTACAGTTGATTTAAATTGAAATATTTTCTGTGACGTATCCACTTTGACATGTGACAGTGTTCAGTGAAGCATTCTAATTAAAAAACTTCTCATTGAGCTAAATGGATATGTGTTTGGGAAGAGCATAATTACTTTCTGTGTAGCCACTAAAGGTGAAAGAAGTGGGATTTTCACCAGTGTCTCCCTGCTGTACTTTATTTATAGGGGTCTCATATGCTGTAGTGTAATCTGAATAATGGCCTAAATCTTCTGGCCATTAAATTATTTCTGTTTCTGTACATGTATAAGTTGGTAGCTGTAAGATATCTTCAGTCTTGTGTGCTTCTTGCTTTTCCAGTTATTTTCTAGATCCTATCACTGTCTACTTCAGAGACCTTTAGACAGCTTTGATCACATGGATTATTTAAAATTTTTGCTAAATAGGCAAGTTTATTATGATATTGCAGGAAATGCCAAGGATATCAGGAGAAGGTTCAGTTGCCTTGGCATGAGTATGATTTTTTTTTTTACCAGATGTGTTTTTGGAAAGTACAAGGCACAGAGAGTTAAGGTGTCTGTGGTTCAGTTTGTTATCTGTCATCCATAACCCTGCCTACTATACTTTTTTTTGTCAGGTTCATATGACAGGACAATTGTAATATGAAGATCTATCGTTTTTCAGCTCCCTAGTTTTGAGTGTGCCACATTTAAGTTTCCCTAAGCTAAAAAAATACTGAGGGTACAATGAATATATTAAGACCATCTAGGTAAACTATGGTAATCCATTAAGTTTAGCTGAATTTACTAATTTCCTGTACTATAAAATTGGTGGTTTACTTATACGAGTTTGAAGTACTACTGAAGCAGTATAGTACTATGGAAGCATAAAGACTATTAATCCAAGCTTTTACGGATGATGCAAAATTAAATCTCTCTTTGCAGGGTGAGGAATCTTATTAGGAGTGACGATGCTTAGTCAGTGCACACCCTCTTCTAAACTATAGAATAGGTACTTTGTTTATCTGAACAGCAATATTTTTTCCACATTAGGTAGTGCAGAAGCTTTGCAATTACTGACCTTAAATGAGTCTTAAACTAGTTTATTCGGAGGTGTTGAGTTGCAGTGAGAAATAGTTGATGTATATAGCTGTGATCTTCTGACTCTCCAAAACTGGAAAAGGAAAAATGCTTTTATGAAAAATTGGTGAATGAAACCTCTCCATCAAGTTTTATTTACCTTTTGTGGTAACAGCCTCCTTAATATGGCAATTTAGTTTCAATCTGTGAAAAGGACAGTTTTAAAAAAGGATTAAATATCTGTGGTAATACTGTTGCATACAGTCATTACATATTGCCTGAAGAGTCCTTTCTGGATTATATATCTTTCTTTCCCATGTTTTGTGTTTGAGGTGGGAAATTGAGTTTTGCATTTGTTTTAAATCATGTTACCAAATAGATTGACGTATGCAGGAGTTTAATTGTGAAAAACACTAATGAAATCTGAAATCCTCTAGTAATTTTCTAGTTTTACAGGGGTTCTTCTCTTAGACTTCATTTTGATATTGCTTGTCCAGCCACCCTTGTAACTACAGCTTTAATTTACTGAAATCTAAAAAGTTTTCAATTGAGATACTGTTATTGAGAAGTGCTACTGGTCAGAAATTTTTGTCATTGGCTTGATATCTTTAATCTTGCTTGCATTATCTGTGTGTCTGTATGTAATACAAAGAGAACTAACAAATGTATAATTTGAAAGCTGATTTGAGTACCAGGCGGAAAAAACCCCAGGCAGTCAAACTGTGACTCTTAACAAAAAATGTATTGATTCCTAAGAAACAGCCTTTCAGAATATTTAATTATTTCACTATGATGATGTCAGTTGCCTTTCAGTCTGTTTTCTGAAACAATGGAGGACATACATTACTGTGTTCAAAATCACTTTATTATTTTTGATAAGGATTTGTCTATCCAACTGAACATATTAAATCAGTGAGAGACATACAAGATTGTATGTTAACATCAATGGTAATTTCTCTTGTACTTGAAGTTACCTCTGAGTATAATTTCCTAGCTTTTCAAGTTCTTAGCTTGAAGAGTGTGCAAAACATGGTAAAGTGGTGTAGAAGGTGGTATGACTAAAAAAGGGCAAAAAAAAAAACTTTTTAAAAGCTTTGCAACTTTTAAATTTTCCGGTACCTTCAGTAGAGAGTCTTCCTGGCTAGTCAGGTATCCTACCCAGCTTCGAATTACAGAATTATTTTGGTTGGAAAAGACCTCCTAGATGGAGACCAACCATAGATCGTTGAGTTCAGCCATTCCACAGTTTACACAGCTTGTGCCTTTTGACTCTTGAAATTATGTGAATGATTAATTAATTGTTAATTAAATTATTAAGAAACAAATTGTTAAGAAACACCTTTTCTAACTACTGCTTGGGGGATCTTGGTTGCATTGTAGCAGAAATGTTGACAGTAAGAAAATTTTTTTGAAGTTAACCACTAGAATAGCAATATACTGTTTTGACATGCAAACTGATATTTTAAAGAATGCGTTATTACATTCTGTTGGTTAGGCCTTGCCTTAACCGTATATTTTGCATTTGACTTTGGATTTTCTGTGTGCTAAATAGGTCTCGCTGAATTCCTATGTAAGGTTATATCTTTTAAAAAGTCTTGTGTTAAGGGCTGGAAATAACTACATGCAGTTTAATGGTCAAATGTCTCTCCCTGTTCACCACATCTTGTGTTATTCAGGAATCTCTGCCTACCACCCTTAAAACTCAAGACAACTTTCTGCTCCTTTACAGACCAGTGAACACATCTGCAGGGTCCATAAATATTCCTGAGAAAGACTGCTATTGAAGCCCAGGCTGTACTTGTCCCTTCACTGAAGTACTAGTATTTACTAGTGCTGTTGTTTTTGAGTCATGAATCATCTTGGGTCATTAAGCTTTTTGAAGAGGATTACTTGACAGTGTTGGAGTTGGTGCCAAAATACTCCTGAGGTTTTACACAGAAGATGTTATGCTTTAGAAGGCCTGTATGCTTAATTTGGAGTTTCAAAATCAGTCTGTCCACAGAATAGAATTCAAGTTAGAGAAGAGCTTGCTCTTAATATCTGAAGTAAGAACCTGTATAAAATTAGCCATTTTCAGTAAATAGTGAGGATTAAATTGAATGTATGCCATATGTTCTTCTGTGCAACGTTGTGTGATGGGTTAAATATCTACATATATACATAGAAGTTTCAGACCTCAACTGTGACTTGTTTTCATTCAGTTTATTCAGTAGACCAAAACCCCCTTCAATTGAACTGTTAGGGTTTACTTGGCAAGTGAAATATCATGTGGACTTTGACTTTGGTTCTCCAGAGAGCAGTGTGGGTAATTCTTCTACAGTATAAAATTAGAAACCATGATAATTTTGCTGACTTTCCAGTCTGCAGTAGTAGTAACTGGATTAAGTCTTAGGTGTTTTTCTCTAAAGTAGTACCTGTGAAAAGTAGTACCTGGCCAGAGGTTGCCAGGGTTGTTATGCTGCTGTGCTGCAGTGTAAGGTAAGGTTTCATGGATCCTGCCAAAAAATATGATAGAAATTCTTCAATGACCAGGTGTATTTTAGTGATTGTAGTCTTCATTTTAATGTGGTTGTAGTATATGGTTTTGTTATATGTATATAAATATATTTATTGTCAGGTATCTGGGGACAGTCAGGGTCTTTGACAGTTACTGAACACTGATGTGAGTATTTGAGGTGACCAATTTCCCCACATAGACCAGCTCTCAATTAAATGGTAGAAACAGGTGGAACAGAAATTACCTGTTTTGGATCACTGGATGGTCTCTGGAGTAGTTGGACGTAAGAGGCCTTTCATCAGAGTAATTTTCATCATTGATGATTAAGTTCCCATGACCTTTCTCTCTTTGTGTGGGTTTCATTCCTTTACTTGGGGGGTTGTTTGGTTTTGTTTTTCTTTGTAGTTTTTTGCCCCTATGTATCTGGTTTCAGGTATACATCTTGGGTTTAAATTATTACTTTAATATTTAAGAATTTGGAAATATTGATAGATAGGACAGAAGAATTCACTGTATCTGTGCTCTCAAACATTGTGTCGTATTCTCAGCACTGCTTCCACCACTGAGATTGGTGTACTATATTGCTGGTGTCCTGGCTTGAGGCAGCAAAAGGAGCAGGATTAATCCTAGTTTTTCTTGGTGTTTATGTAGTAAATGTTTCTATGGATCTTTGCATGAAGCAGTGGGGACAGCATGGAAGGAAACCTGGCTAGTGAATAGAACTGAGCGAAAAGGAAAGCAATAAGAAGTAAAATAGTTGCATTTGAGAGAATATTTTTGTAAAACATTTTGAAGAGTTGCTGGTTACAACAGTAATAGGAAAGAAGCTATATTTGTTTTTTTTCTTTAGAGGTTGGAAATACACAGAAAAAGACAAAGGGAAATAAAGAAATGGTTAACGCCTTACTACTGTCTCTCAATCAAACTTTTAATTGCATTAGAAAATTTAAATACAAATTATTT
>WEKY01061492.1:1896-30568 GCA_013390045.1 Picathartes gymnocephalus
TTTCAGTCTGAAGCCATTCCCCCTTGTTCTGTCACTTACATGCCCTTGTAAAAAGTCCTTCTCCATCCTCTTTATGAACTCCGTTCAGATACTGGAAGGTTCTGTAAGGTGTCCCCAGAGCTTTCTCTTCTCTAGTTTGAACTACCCTAAATCTCTCAGACTCTCTTCAGGCTCCAGAGGTGCTCTAGCCCTCTCAGCATCTCTGTGGCTCTTCCCTGGACTTGCTCCACTATGTCCTTCATATGGAGTCCCTGTTGGGGACTCCAGGACTGGTTGCAGTAGTCCAAGTGAGGTCTCACAAGACAGGAGTAGAGGGATTGAATCACGTCCCCTGACCTGCTGGCCACACNACACTTGTTCAGTCACAGCCCAGGATACAGTTGGCTTTCTGCTCTGCAAAAACACATTGCCAAGTTGTGTCCAGCTTTGCATGCAGTAACACCTCGAAGTCTCCTCACAGTTTCTCTCAATCTACTCCCTGCCCAGGCTGCATCTTTGCATGGGGTTTCCCTGACCCAGGGGCAGGATCTTGCACCTGAATTTGTTGAATTTCATGGGTTTAGGAACTATAGAATCACAAACTAAAAGAAAATAACTGTTTCCTCAGTCATCAGTATAGTTCTGATGTGGGCCTGCTGGAGCAAGTCCAGAGGAGACCCACAAAGATGATTAGAGGGATGAAGAACTTCTCCTATGAACACAGGCTGAGAGAGTTTGGATTGTTCAACGTGAAGAAGAGAAGGGTCTAGGGAGATGTCATTTCAGCCTTTCAGTATTAAAGGACATTTTTAAAGCAAGGAGAGTAACTCTTTGCACAGGCAGATAGCAGTAAGACAAGGGGAAATAGTTTTAAAGTAAAAGGTGAAATATTTAAATAAGATGTTAGGAAGAAGTTCTTTAGTGTATGGGTGATGAGACACAGGAACAGGTTGCTCAGAGAAATTATAGATGCCCCACTCCTGAAATTGTTCAAGGTGAGTTTGGATGGGGCCCTGAGCAACTTCATGTGGTGGGTGGCGCCCCTGCTGTTGGCAAGGGCATTGGAACAAGATGATTTTGAAGGTCCCTTCCAACCCAAACCATTCTATGATTCTACAATCTCCACTCACAGAGGGTCATGTAAGGAATTGTAATGCTGACCCCCAGCTTTGCTGCTAGACCTTGCCCTCTACTTGGTGGAGCAGGGAGGTCACATAACTCATGAACATCAAATAGATCTGTGATTAAGTGTGCTGCTGGTATACGAGCTCATTTAGTCTCCATGCTCCCAGTCCTTTCTCAAAGCGCTACTGCCAGTTGTACCCAGTACAAGATCAAGTCTTTGAGAAGCCAGTGTACAAAAGTCATTCATACCACAGAACAAGCAGGAATGGCAAATAATTTGCAAAATAAAAGAGGAGAGCAACTGAAGAGAGAGAACTAATCCAGCCACTTATGGTAAAGAAAGTAGTATTAGTACCAACACAGTGGTCCTGTGAAAACTTTGCCTTGAACATGCACAGTCCTGTTTATCTATCTTCAAGAAAAATGAACTTATACCTGGAGAGTCAGGAGGATGATTAGGGGATACAGAGTATAATATAAGAAATAGGAGGAGACATCTGAATTCTAGTAAAATAAGAAATAAAAAGTGGGAGTAAAAGTACAGCCAAATATCAGAGAAAAAATAAAAACAGTAAATAACAGGCATAAATTGTCTGGGACTGGTTTAAGCAGGAAATTAGAAGATGGTTTCTAGCTGTAAAGAGAATGGTATACTAGTACATCTTCAAGTAAGAAAAGTGAGACCAAAATACAGTTAAACTAATCAAGCTCTGCCTATAAAAGTTATGAGAGAGACTATTAAGACTGCTTGTCTGAGAGCTAGGGTTTGGATTTGATGACCTAAGAACCATTCATCCTGTCTAGGGATTCATCTTCCATTCATTCCATACATACTAAAAGAACAGGAATAAAGAATAATTATCATGTTTCCTCTTAAAATCGAAAGAATCAATGGATTTTTAATTTGGCACTAAATATATGTACACCAGTAGAAACTTGGCATTTCTCCCTTTTTCCTCAAACACTTCCAGATATTTTTAAGTACACATGCCCCCACCCAACCACCCTCCAAAAAATCTACGTTTGCAATAGTCAGCTATAAAGGTGCCTTGGATATTTAAACGTACTGGTGAGACTTAGGCAACAGTCTTCAATAGGTATTTCTGTGTTATGTGGAATCCTCTGGCTGGTAGGACCCTTGTACATTTCTCAAGCACTGCTCTCACAGAATACAGTGCAAATTCAACACAGTAGGTACATTATAATCTTCCCAAAACTATCAGAAAGCAGTGTAATGCCAAATTTTCTAAATGTTACCAAAACAAACCAACCAACCCAAAAACCAAGATGAAAATGGATAGTAAAGATTTAAATAAATTTTAAAACCTTAACCTGAAAAGAACAGCACTCCATCTGTTCTGTTATCTAAATTATAGTCACATATACCATTTTAACAGGATTTCCAGCTAAGTAAATAAATCTTGTACTATGACCATATACACATATGTCTATACTCTCTAAACTGTTCCACTTAGTACAGCTTCGCTCTTTTGAAAGCAAACCAAGTACTTTACAAAACTTATAAACAAAAAAAAAGGGGGTAAGTTTTACTGCATAAAGTCATATTTTTGTTTAGACCACGTTTTTCAAGATTTCCCTTACATTTGCATATATAATTATTATGGTCTAACACTAATAAGAAAATGCTGTCTTGTACTTCTGAGGTGCAAAAATATTTAAGTTAAGTAACTGGAGCATTAGAAGGCAAGTGAGTAATATTTATATTCAAATCAACTTCAGATCTTATCAATTTAATAAAACAATCAAACTACAGGAATTCCTCATCTAGACTGTACCTAGGACATGAAAAATCTGAGGAAAACTTCACAGGGAGCATTAAAAAGTTTTAAAATAAATATATGTGTTTAATCCCATATCTACTGCCTTCTCACTTCAAAAGGGCATTTCTCAAAGCCTGAATATTGTCATCCAAACACAAGACAAATATGAAAATATAAACTTTGGTGAAAGAATTCCCCAATGGTCCAGACTTGTTGTAATCTTAAATGCTAGATAACAGTCAGTGTGGGCACATAAAAAGTAATCCACATGACAAAAATAACCCAAGCAACAGATATAAAGCCCTCAGATAAATTAGCTATTATGTTTCAGGAAAAAAAATCAGCTTCTAATAGTAATCAAGAAAAGCAAAAGCAATAACTTTGGAGTTTATTATGAAAGACAATATACTACTATATCACTTGATAAATATGTGGTATTCTCATATCTTTAACCCTTCGGTTCTCGTACCACACTTCAGAAAGAAGAAAATTTATTTAAAAATCTAACAAGAAGGACATAAGGGTGATCAGAACCAGAGATTTCCATATTGGAAAAATCTATGCATGGTACTTTTAAGAACCCAAGGTCAATAAACTGAAAATATCTAAACTGTAAAACCAAACAGTTCAGGGGGCACGTAGAAAATTCTATTTAAACACAATGAAGTTGGTCAAGCTGGATATGTTTTCATATAGAGCAAAAAAGGCTATAAAACTGCCTGGTGAGATATTCTTCCTTACACATTTATGCCTAGCCCCTGTCAAAGATATCAGCCTGTGTATGCGTGCAACGGACCAGTTTGGTAGTTTGTACATTTTAATAATTTATTCTGTCATTGTACATATTCATCTTTTAGTCTGTCATTCACAAATAAAATTATTTTGTCTGTCTTTTGCGTTATTGAGAAGGGGAGGCAAAACAAGGCATTTATTGCATAAATTCAAAGAGATTTACAATCCACAGGGTAATCCAGAC
Source organism: Picathartes gymnocephalus (assembly GCA_013390045.1). Lineage (NCBI taxonomy): Eukaryota > Metazoa > Chordata > Aves > Passeriformes > Picathartidae > Picathartes > Picathartes gymnocephalus. The sequence goes on from WEKY01061492.1 coordinate 5,758, forward strand.
CATTCTCCACTCTGCAACAAACTGTAACACCAGTGTAGATCAGCCTCATTAACTGTCAAGATGGACCAAATGATCTTTCATTACAACTCTTACAGAAAAACTAGTAAAACATTGAAAAAAATATTTTTACTCCTGTTCTATTGGGAAAGGGGGAAAAAGACAGATCTCCTCTAGTATTTAAAGATTCGTTCCTGAATTCCACTGTAGGTTCTTACTATATCAGGTTATTACAAATCAGGGAAACTGGTTTTTCAAACTCTGATTTTACTATATCCCTTTTCATATATTTTTTAACACACTCCTGGCAATATTAAACCGAATTCCTAGCTGTGACAGTTGTCTTGAGAGTGCCAACTAGCAAATGTGACTGCTTTCTCTATCATCTTATACCCTTAGCTTGGAAAGTGATTACTTATAAAAATTAGAAGCTGAAATTCCTGATGTTAGAAGCTGAAATTCCTGATGTTCCTGAGACACATGAGCCTCATGAATTGATAATTTTAAATCTACAATTATTTTAGCAATTGAGGAAAAATTAATAGCTTTATTTTTTACAGGTATTACAAGCCTATGAAAGCAATCCCAACTCCCACATTGTGTATTTGGCAAACAGAAAGGCTCTCCTAGTTCTGTAATCAGACAGAGGTAAAACAACACACCCAATCTGTAAAGGCTAGAACTTACAAGTGCAACTAGGTCCTTAGGGATCCGAGAAGTAGCAAAATAGTATTTTGGAAAGACCCACAGGGACATTCAAACATGACTGGCAATAATATGCCAGTTGAGCTTTGGATCAATAACGTAACAAAAAGCAAACAGGTGAAAATGGGTAAATATAGGCATAGCTACAGCAAATTATAAAAAAATGTATAAAACATACTTGGTGATTTTATATGGCCATATTACCAACAGACTTTCTGATCTATGCCACTTCAAAACACAACAAAACACAACAAACAAAAACCAAAAACCTCTCTAAAAGTCTACGTTCTGGGAGGTTCTTTAAAGCATTTGTGCATAACATAACACAAAATATTCTTTGTAGGTGGTTATGACCATAACCTCTTGGGTGGCCTCTTTCCTAAATGTTTTGTAGACTAAATAGAAGACACCAGATGAACACAAAATTAAATAGAAATCCTGATTTCAATTGATATTCTCAAAAAGTAAGCCTGTAAAAATTTTATTATGCTAACATTTGATAATGATCTGATATCCTCAGTTTCTTCATTCTCTTCCTGGAAATGGGCAGCGACTAAACCCTGCAAAGGTTTTTGGTGGAAAGCCAGAGATTTCCCACTGCTCTTCTGTTGCCTTCTAACTTGTACTTGGAGGAAAACAACCTCCTTTCCAAAACAGTGGAATCACAGAATCGTTAAAGTTGTAAAAGACCTCCAAGATCATCAAGTTCAACCTTAGACTGAATACCACCACACCCTCTAAGCCACATCGTGATAATATGCAACCTGAACTTCCCCTAGTGCAACTTGAGGCCCTTGTCCCTTGTCCTATCCCTAGTTACCTGGAAGAAGAGGCACAACCCTCCACCTCAACACAATCTCCCATCTCATTGCTACAAAAAAGGACATGAGGAAGTTTTGAATTTTTTACTTATTCAGAATTCTTCAAATGTCTCTTTGTTCAGCCTAATCTTCTGACATTTACTCCTTCTGACCTTTTGGTTGGCATGCCATTTTATAATAGAAACTGAAGAAAAAGGAGGAATTTAAATAACCAAAATTTCTGAAGGACAGAAAGAACATGATTTCAGTTCCATCACTACATTGTACTCCAGAGAGAAGCCCTGAAAATCTTCCTGACAGACTTTTCATCACAGAAGACACCATCAGGACACAAAACCCTTCCCAGAAAATCCAACTCTTATTTAGAATGAGCAAGGAGTTCCAGATGTGAATTAAATGCCAGGCTGAAAGCTGAAAAGTCCAGTTTGATCCAAAATTTCTTTTTATGTTTTCTGTCTGCCATGGATATCAGGTAAAGACATTTAAGACAAAAACTTTCAGAACATCAAAACTGATCACCACTCCCCAAATTAATTCCAAGATAATAAAAAATTCCTCCTCATTTTCAAGGATTTCAGAAAAAAACTCACATTTTTTTCCAAGAAAATTACTTCTACATGCATGAAACAGTCTGGCAACAGCACCACTGCACTCTAACCTTTCATGCAGATTTGCATGTGTAGCCTGAAACAAGGAATAAACACAGTTCTAGAAAAACATGCCATCAGATCACTCAGGCTTGAAGCAAGAATGGTAAAAACCAGAGCGAATTAGTTATATTCTTCCAAGTGCAGATGAGCACTTTGCTTAACTCACAAGTCAAGCTTCAAGATTTCTCACTCGGAATGTTAAATAAACTCAGGAAAAAATATGAAAATAAAATCTTCCAGTTTTTTAGGGTGTTGTAATAATTTCCTCAATGAGAAGTGTCAGCAGACTGTAATTTAGTCTTATCCTATAGGTGTAAGATCACACCCTCAGCATCTTCCAAAGCATTTTTCTGAGTAGAACACTTTTTCTTCATCTTTTGGAAGAAATTCCAAAGATAGTACAGAAGAACTTGCATTTTTCTCCAAACTGTTTATTCTGTGAATAGCTCAGAGATCTTCCCCTTATTCTCTTATTCTCTTGCCTCTTCTCATGCAGCTACCTATTCTTTCTTCAGAGATTGACCCCTGACTAAAAGGGCAGCTCTCTGAGTGTGTGGAACTGCTCCAGTAAAGTAGTCCTGGAAGAATAGCCCAACATGAAATTCAGATGGTAGAGCAAGTTATAAACCAGGAAACAGAAGAGTGTAATTCTCTGGCCCCAAGTCTTTTTAGAAAACTGTTTTAAAATTTTTCAAATTCTGGTGGTGACAGTGAACAAAACAAAACAAACAAACAAACAAACAAACCACCGCCCTAAAAAGCAGGTGAAAGAGTGAAACTACATACTTTTTATCATAATTTCTTTGAATATCTGATGATAAATGGGTGCCTGACTTAGTAGTTTACCTCAATTATATTTAAAGAAACTGATTAACAAGGATGCAGCCTACAAATAAATTCAAGGTTGAAGTTTGTGTTAGTTCTGTTTACTGTTCTCCTATTTAATTTATAAATTTTAATTCTTTCCTCTTTGTATGTTTTCAGAATGAGCTACCTCCTGGATTGTCCAAAAATTAATGAAAGCAGAGGTTTATTTAAGAGCAGATCCTTTGGGGAATGACAATCATAGTTATGTTTTTTAAAAAAACCCTAAAGGCAAATTTTAGGATAACCCAGAGTAGCCATGAACATCTAAAATTATAAAAAACTCCTGTGAGCTGCTCCCAAATGCTCACGAAATAAATTGGACAAGGAAAAATAAGGAAAAGTAGGCAATTAAATTTGTTCCCTACTATTCTATAAGGATGGGACTAATTTAGTTTTCTGAGGAGTTAAAGAAGTTTCTTGTTCTAAATTAGACAACAGAAGGCTACTTGTTAAGTGGTAACAATAATTAGAAGTACATTTTGTTTGTTGTCTGTGTTGAATACACAGGAAACTATATTTAAAAACTATATGGTGTAAATAATATCAAAGTTTTCATAGAAGAGGTTTAGCCCACTAGGCTGTCAGATTAATATAAGAATGAAGCATTGGCTCATTTTAATCAAATAATAGAACAAAACCAATTTAACATTTTATGCCTATTCAGGATGAAAACTTCGTTGGTTTATGCAGTTTCAGGGGTTATTTCAGAGACTTCAGTCCTCAGTAAAGAGAGAGGCAGTCAAACTTAATAATCTCTCACTGTATAGACTAACTGGGCTGAAATTTTTGTCTCACCTGAAAAACATGTCATATCATTCTTAGCATTTCAATATTTCATTTGTGAAAGTACTCTTTAACCACAAACATTGTTCTGTCACTGATGAAAGAGAGAAAGGTAAATGAGAGAAAGCAGTTACCTTCATATGAGATACCAAAAATATCCAGAGAGGAGAATATTCAAAATGCACATAAGGAAAGGAATATACAAGGTTCAAACCTAGCAGTGATTCTGTTTTATGGAAGAATGAATACCACATATTTAGAATTTTTCCACAAACTGGAATTACTTTTTTTTGACCCACTTTAATCGGGAGTTCGGGTTTTGCAAAAAGCTGCCTGACATGCTGCCCAGAATTAAGGGTCTTGGAAGCTGCAGCTGTCTCTGTTGGTGAAGAACCAGGGACTGAATGAGTCAAAGGATGCAGAATATGGCTTCCCACCAGCCTGCCAGTGAGGCTGCCAAAGAGCTGGGGAGAGGACCTGGCAGAAATTCAAGTTTCTTCCATCAGAATCCAGATATCAAACCTTGTCTGGCTTTTAGCATCACATGAAAAGTTCTGTCAAAAAAAATCCTGGCAAAAATTGAAAATAATCTTTCATTACCTCAGTGAACATGCAAATTCCCAAAAAAGTTGAGAACATCTAATGAAGCCTTAGGTACATCAAGACCTTACTGAGGATGTGAAAAGATCCCAGTGAGCTTAGAAGAATATGCACAATACACTGTACTAGAAAAATCTGTCAGTAGAATTTGAAGATAAATAAAACCTTGAAAACTCTACACAAAAGAAAGGTGCTTTCTGCTCTCAAAAACTTCCTAATGTCACTTTTTACCTGGAACTGCCTTTCAGTGGATGCGCTGAACAAAACCCAAACACTCTTTCTCCTGCCTTCCTTGTCGTCACATCTCCTGAATGCTATATCTGATGCTGAATTCCTTGTCACTGTAGGAGTAGAGTAACAGTTGCACTAGACAAAACCTGCCTGTATCATAAAAGGCTCTTATAAGGAATAAGCACTGCAGGTGAAAGAAAGAAAGTAATATGAGAAAGAAAACAAGTGCTACCAAATTCTTGTGAAGTCAAAATAGACATGCTCACGTATTTTATCGTTAAATATTATGCACCAAATAAAATCTTGTGTTTATCCCATTTTAAAAGTACACAAGAAATTTTTGTTCCTATTTTAACCAGACAGACTTAAAAAAAAAAAAAATTAGTGTTATGCCATAAAAGAAATTGAAAAAATACATAGAAGCTTCCGAGGCTCACTGATGAGATCAGGAATATTTTGTCACAGATTGCTTCTTTGATCACTTCAAATGAAACCTGAGGAACTAATAGCAGCTGTGGTTTCTCCTTTCCTAGCCCTTTTTTTCTTAATTTTTTTCCATTTTATTTCCTCCAATGTTATATTACCTTTATTTCTGAACCAAGGAAATTTATGACAGCAAGCTAAATTCATCTATCATAAATGTCCTTGCAACAGATTTCCTGACATATAAAAACGTTTTTTTCCTGCAATGTACAAGGCCTGAAAGGACAGGTCAAATAAACCCACCTAATAGTATTCAACAGCAAAACTGTTGAAACAAGAATAAATGTCGTTATTTGCTCTTAGATTACAGCTAGGGGCAGAGCAAGCTAATTGCTTCATTACAATGGATGGATTAGATTATTAGGAGTGAAATGATTATCAAGTGCACAGTCATGGGGTAACACTGGACTCCTCATTTCTTCTGGCTGCACAGTTGTACTGATGGCAAAATAGTATGTTTAAAACCTTAAGTATCCAGGAGGCTGAACTTTCTGTTTTCAAATGAGGACAATGTCACACTTTTTCATGCTTTGATCACTTTCTAATTAGAGTATCTCACCTTTTCTTAAAAAACATGAGAAAACATAACTTGTATAAAATTCAGCAACTTCCCAACCCAACAAGAAACAAGAATAACCTGGGAGAACCCACATCACCACATACTACAGATAAAAACATGGCTGCAAGGCAAGCTACAGGTTTTGCTGTAACAGATACTGCTATATTACATGGGTAGTAGATACTACAATGCCATGCACACTGCAGGTAAAGGAACTTAGGAGGGGACCAAGGGTAAACCTAAACAAATCTTCTGTCATGCATGAGGACTCATGTGTCCTCACCTCTGTGATCAGCTATTTCTTATAGTATACCATAACTGTCACAGAGATACTTCCTTTTTGTGGAAACCAGGACACAGGAAACTTGGAGAGACTTGGTATACACTTTAATTTTGTGCCATTATGGAGTAATACCTCAAAGTTGTGCTGCATATCTGAATCCAGAGAACAGGGAACATGTACCAGGCTGCAGATACTGGGAAATGTGTTCTGAGAAGCTCTTGGATTCTCAGTACTCAGAATAGTATTCTATCTGAAACACAAGTTTTGCAACTTTATTTATTTTCCACCACTAGAATTCCCAGTGAAAACTTCCGCAATAATAACATCCTTCCTCAAGGACAGAAAATAAAAGAAGCAGAGAGACAAAGATGAGCACACTAAGATATGAGTCTCGTGGATGATGTGCTTTTGCTCTATTTTTACCAAAAGCCCAGAGAAAGGAACAAAACCTACTTGTGCTGCTTCAGGGGCAACATTTGTTCAAGGCAGCAAAAATGTGTTTTGGGAGTGCAAAAGGAATAATCTAAGTCAGATTTGTTCTTGTTTCTAATCCCCTCCTTCTTTGTGAGAGTGCAGACAATTCCAAAACTTGCTAACAAATGTTAAGGTCAATTCCCTCTCCACTTCTGCCCAGGAAACACCCACACAGCTGCTGGAGATGGAAAGTAGCAGTCCCGAAAAAAGCTTTGTATTCCTCTTCGGTACGGGCAGAAACAGGGTTGAGTGATTTAACTGTAAGTTCAGCATTTTGGTGTCATTCTTACAAGAACCCTGACTCAATCTATCCACCCTCCAAAGAATGTAGATCAATCTGTTTAACTAAAACTGGATAAAACAGACTATTAAAATTAAAAAAAAAACCATGGAGAAGCAAAACTAGGGTAGAAATGTAGACTACAACTTCCTTTAAGTGTATCTGACAGATTGAGAAAGCACAAGTAGGTTGAAGCAAAGCAAGGAAGTGAATAAGCAAATGAACAGAAACTGATACGAACCAGGCTCGCGCATTTTGACTGGCACGGCTGTCTGTCAGAAAAAAATTAAAAACATTACTTCAGTTGGAAATGGTGCAGCTGACAGCACAAAAAAAAGCTTCAACTATCAGATGCCAACTCTTAGAAATAACATTAATTAAATATGCCCTTTTAGAATTTCTTCACTTTGATTCTTACTTGACCAAACTGGTTGAATTTATCAGGACAGGAGTTAGTTTTGTTAGCACCTGTTTCATTAGCAACAGAAATATAGGGATCTTCCACCAAAAAGAGCTAGTAGAAAGATACAGGAACAAAGGTCATTCTAGACCATACAACAGCTATATTTACATATTGTCTACTACAGATAAAATAGTGTTAAGGCGTTTTATATTGTAGCATAGTAAAAAACATTGAATCAGAAAGATTTTTCTTAATGAGACCCCAAAGGATATCGAGTAGCTATTGTTTATTTTTCAAAAATAGTTGTGTTTTTTTATTAAAATCATATATACACACATACAGAGGATATTTCATACTTTTAGTAATAGCCAAGTGCATTCACAACTTCTACTTTGTACTTTACTATTGAAATAGCTTTCTTTTAGTTTTAAATTAGAAATATTCTTCAAATATTTTTTAATTCCAGAAAAATTTGTATAAAAATTGATTCATGTAACTCAAATAGTGTGCGTGTTCTTAGAGGTGAGTTAACTGCTTGTAAAGAGAGAGAAAAAGAACCACTGAAAGCCCTACTGTCCTCCCTTTATCTACTGTAAAAAAAAACAAAAACCAAAAGCTGTATCTACATAAAAGCTGATGTCATAAGTGAAAATATCAATCTGCAATTTCCTTGAGCTCCTTCACTTTTCTTAGTCTAAGCAGAATACTTGCTACACATGTGATTATTCTTGAACTTTAACCCAAAGCTTTATCATGTTTGTGAAACATACACTAATTTCAGTTCATTAAAATGTGAACCTTCAGACTGTGTGTATTGCAGAAATTGATGTTACACAAAAATATCCAGAGGTAGCAGAGTAGACAAAGATGTATGAGGTTAATTAAGTAATTAAGTTTTTGAAAAAAAAAAAAAGGAACCTACTCTAGAAGCAACAGTGAAAATCATTAAGTGCTGATAGTACAAGGCTTGCTAACTTCTTCACCTTTTACAGGTACAGTGAATAGCTGTATTAATTTCAATCGTTATAACAGATAACTGTCATTTTACTCTCTTGCTAGAATAGTTCTGGAAAGGTGTCTCAATTTTTTATTTTACATATTTTATCTGTTCATCTACATTTGGTGGAACACTAGATATTATGATGTTTATCCACTTCTTAGAAGGGAAAATAGTGTCAATCTTTACAGAAATTACCAGAAAACACCTTACTGTGTAAGAAAAATAAAGACATCAGCAAAATATTAGGAGTCAATCTACAATCCATGCTTTCACTACATGCACCTCCTGCTCAAGCAGTGGTAACAGGAAACATTAATTTACAGCTAACAGGAAATTTGGAAGCCTGTACAGTGAATATGAAAATAAAATAAGGGTCCTTTTTATCAAGTAAGAAGGAAAAAAAATCTTACAAAACCAAAGAATACAATTCCAATGTGACAGACTGTGTTTTCATTTGTTTCAAGATTTCACCAAGATGGGCACTAAACCTCACTTCAGATTGCTGTTCTCTTCCGCAGGCAGCAAAGACAGTTCAGGAAGTACAAACTCATGGCTTAAATTCTACAGGGCTGGAGCAAGGTTGTCTGCAGTCTCTCACTCCCACATAGCCCTTACAGGTTTTGACATAAATGATGAGAAATGATGGACGTAATTTCTTTTCTTTCACAATAAGATTAAATCAGAAGTGATCTAATGACATTAGTAGACTTATAACAGAATAAAAGAATGCAAGTTAAACTAAAATTCAGCTCTATTATTTCATTATGGAAACAAAATTTTCAAGAAAGCAAAACAAGAAAGCTATGAAGTGTTTTATTTGCCAGGGAGAGGGCCTAACCCAAATATTTTTTTAGAAGCTTCATCCATAAAAATGAGCTGGAGGAAGTGAAGAACCCCAAATTAGTCTGTATTAAAATACAAAGAACTGACAGACTTAAATGGTCAACTCCCAGAACTTTCATAAACAAAATGGATATAAAATGACAAAAAATGGCAAATCTCACCTTGTATAACTTAAATGAAAGTAAAATAAAAATATTAAACTAGAATTTACTTAATTTAAAACTTATTTGGAGCATTGTAAGAAATATATAACTTCTTGCATGGAAAAAAATTCTTGTTAAACATGAACATGTCTTTCACAATAACTTTCTTTCTTCAGAATAATTCCATTATCATTTCAGGTAGCTGTCTGTAGAAGTTTTATCCTCATTTTCTAGAGAGAGAAACATCTAACATAAGTGCTCCTTCTTTATATACAGCATTAGGAGGAAAGACCTTTTTGTATTTAATTTTACACTAACACAGGCATTCTAGCCAGCAGTACAAAGCAGTAATTGAGTCACTGTACTCAGTCAGGCACTGGAAATTTTTAACCAGTCTGAATATTAACCTGCGAATAAGTAAAAGCTCACTATATCCTCCAGAAATGTGTGTCTGACATTGATCGGAAAAATGTTCAAAACAAAGTTGTTTGTTACTGGCTTTTGAATGAATATGACATTTTTTAAACGTATAATTTATTCAGATTTGGGGGCAGCAAATCTTTCCAGAAGAGTGGGCTTTGATTATGAAAGGAGGACTATCACAGTCATTTGGGGATATTACACATGTTTTTTTAACATGTTAAAATATTTCTTTTGTAAGAATTTTTACCAGCATTCTAGAGGGGAGACATAAGAAAGGGGACAGCTGTTTTATTTTTCAATACAATGCAGAACAAAGATGACAGTTATAGCAATTCAAGAGAAAAAAAACTAACCAATAGTAGAATGTAGGTCCTAATGAGTACTGGGCTAATATTAGCAACCAAGTAGTACAAAATATGTGAATATTTAATATTCCTACATAATAGTCCTAGTCCTGATAGATTCATTTTTCTTCTGAAAGAATGAAATGTTCCTCTAAATATAGCACTGCTTAAAAATAAGACTGCTAGGTAGGCATTCAGAAAATTGCTACTAGCATGACAATATTTTTAATTGCTGCATTTCTCAGTCTTCTTTTTTTAATTCAATTAGGTCAATGAGGCTACATATCAAATGCACAAGTAAGTCTGCAAGTCTGCAACTTAGCAGAATCAATTACTTTTATTGCAATTATTAAAAAATTAAATGCTTTGATGCAAGGTCTATCTTTCTCTTATGTGTTAGCATAGAGAGTAGCAATAAGTTCAGACTTTGCATTTCTCTATGTAATCTTAAAAACATTCAGCAGTTAATGAATTCATTACCCTAGCATATTGAAAGTCAATCACAACTTTTGTCATCTACAAGATCACTATTTAAAATTATGTTTTAGTAACAGATTAAATTAGAGCAAACCTATTTGTGTGTTCTCTTTTCAAAAATATTGGTGTAGTCTATATTTCAAGTAAATTGCAAACAAACTTAGAGCCAAAGCCATCACACAGTTTAAACAATCAGAAGATCTTCCCATACAAAATGTGAAATACTAGGGGTGAAGCAGCTCTCCCGTTATTTACACAACAAAAAGACTGTCCAGTTACCTGCAAAAATACAAGTGCTTGTGTGTGCAGCAATTACAACTAAGGCTTTCACTACACATCTTTCATTATTTATGCCCCAGATCACATTGGAAAATGCAACAACACAGCTTTACAGAACTCATTCACTTAACTAGAGTCATCTGAGGTATTTCATGTCTCCTTTCTGTCTTCATCCTATGAGCTCAACTAACTTATGTCTGAAAATCAGAGTTTTAAAAGTGCTAAAGAAGAAAACCTGCTGTTTGATATGGAGACACAAAACCTAGTTTTATCTCAAGAAACACCAGTAATGGCTTTCCAACTCCAGTTATTCAGCAGAAAAATTTTATGAGCATTTTCTTTGTTTTCGTCACCAAAAATTCTCTGAACACTAATTTTGGTGGCATTGATTCACAGACCTTAAACCGCAACTTCAAAATCAGAAATTAGTTTGCACATGTTTGATTGCTGGTTTTCCCAATGACTGCAACATAACCAGTCTTTGCCAACTGTGGAAATAATGGTGGAATAATTCCATTGCTCTCAGTGACTCCAAAAGCACTGTAGCTAATCTCTCTCAGCCCCTCAGCTGTGCTAGCTCAGCATTATGGAGGACTGTACAGTAAAACAGATGAGTTCCTTTCTGTAGCTTAAAAAGATGCCCTGCCAAAGTGATGAAGGGAGAAAATATTTTTTCATTAGCTTAACCTCCCTGAAATAGTTTCACTAGACAGTTCAACTTGCACCAGGGCCATGATGGTGTCATGGAGGCAGGAAGGAGCAGCTGGGCTGGCAATGGAGCTGCGGGTGCTGCACTGACAGCATGGAACTGCCTGGGGCTCTGGAGCTGAATTTAGCCTTTCAGATCTGCCTTCTGGAGAAGCCTCTCTTTTTCTTACTGTATTGATTCCACAGGGACCCAGGAAGAGTAGTATCTCTAGGCTCAAGTTAGCCTTTGCAAATATATTTGCTAAGTAAGTATCGTGGTGGATTAACCTTGGCTGTCTGCCAGACACCAAACAAGCCATTCTTTCATTCCCCTTCCTCAGCAGGACAGGGCAGAGAATATGATGGAAAAGCTCACAGGTCAAGATAAGGACAGAGAGATCACTCACCAGTTACCATCACAGGCAAAACACTACAATTTTGGAAGATTAATTATTCAAATTATTGCCACTTAATAACAGGGTAGGACAATGAAAAGAAAATCTAAAAAAACTTTCTCCTCCTGCCTCTTCCTTCTTTCCAGGCTCAGCTTCACTTATGAACCTTCTACCTCAACACCTGGAGCAGTGCAGGTGGAGGGGGCAGGGACACTGTGGTCAGTTGAGAGCTCTTCATCTCCCTTCTTGTCCCAATGTGGGGACTCTTGCTCCAATGTGGGGTCCTTCCCACGGGATACAGTCCTTACTGAACTGCTCCAGCATGGTCCTTCCCACAGCCTACAGTTCTTCAAGAACTGCTCCAGGTCCCTTCCACGAGGTGCAGTCCTTCAGCAACATCCAGCTGGAGCATGGGGCCCCTGGAGAATCAGAAGTCCTGCCAGAAAACCTACTTCAGCGTGGGTTCCTCTCTCCACGGGCTGCAGTACCTGCCAGGAGCCTGCTCCAGTGTGGGCTCTCCATGAGGTCCCAACTTCATACAAGGTGCATCCACCTGCCCCGGCATGAGGTCCTCCACAGGCTGCAGGGGCACAGCTGCCTCACCATGGTCTTCACCATGGGCTGCAGGGCAATCTCTGCTCCGGTGCCTGGAAGAACCTCCTGTCCCTCCTTCCTCACTGAGTTTGGTGTCTTCAGGGCTGCTTCTCCCATATTCTTCTCACTCCTGTCTCTCACAGCTGTTGCACAGGATTTTTTTATCTTCTCTTACACATTATCCACAGAGATGCCAGCAGTGTCACTGATGGACAACTTTGGCCAGTGGCAGATCCATTTTGGAGCTGGCAGAAACCAATTTTTTTCTGACATGAGGGCATGTCTTGGTGTCTTCTGCCACCCCTGCAGCTTCACCCCAACACCTGGACATGTAAATGCAGTACAAATACTTTCTTCACATCAAAGAAGAAGTGATACCATTTTTAATTATGAATCTAGTGAGTTACATGCTTTCAAGTTAAAAGGCAAAGAAGAGTTGGGTTGGTGAGCATCAGTTCAGTAACTCGTTTCCTTCCTTTGTTTCAAACACTGAGAAAATTTTTGAAAAAAATCTTTATTAAACCGAAACTAAGGGTAGAATACATTTCGGTGATGTAATTACAAAAACTATTATTCAAACAGTCCCTAAAAAACATACTAATGATGCCCAAACATATTAAGCAATAGAAAGGCACAGTGGAGTTCTGGTATAAACCTCCTTCCACATCATAATGCTATTCAGCAACTTTATAAATACTGAATAAAAGATACTTATGTCCAAGATAGAATATATTTAATGGCAATTTCCCTCTTTTAACACAAACCAACATCTTTCTTGTGGGCAGCTTTACTGAAAATGCAGCAGTTCCAATGGCAGGCAAGAGCTGTTTTAAAATAGGTCATCATGCTTAGTCTTATTCATGTTAGGACCAGCAGTCCCTTTGAAATACAAATTTTTTGTGGATTACTATAATAAAACACTACTAAGCCCTTATCAAAGAAAAACCTTGTGGCTATGAAGAGTGACAAAACATGTTACCAATTCTAAACTGCTCTTTCTTATTTAACCTAAAAATAAAATTAGGAGTATATCACTAATTATTTCAATAATAACAAGAAAAAATAAACATCAGTGCTTTTACTTATTATAGTTACCACATGATCATTACCTATTGAAGTGACTTACTTTTCACAGTGAAACTCCAGATTCAGTGAATGCTTTTGGATTATTAAAGTTTTATCAGGCAAACATAAATCTAAACAAAGGCACTATTTTAACCCACATTCCTTTTAATAAATAAACTTCTTACTTGTAAGTAACTGGTCTTAGTTAAGAAATAGTTATTTATATCTGAGACATTAAGTTAGGACACAATTTTATCATGAACTAATTCTACAATTTTTATCACTCTTCTTTGTGCAGAACAAATGTGACCATTCATACTAAAAGTTAAAAATGTAACTAAATGTTTATTTTGTCTTTCTCCAAATCAAACCTTCTTCTATACATGAGAATATCTGTGTTATAGAAACCTTGGGAATATATAACTCAGACCAAATTTTAGAGAGCACTCTGCAAATTCTGCAGAAGACAGGTTCCTGTGAGCTCTAAAAAGCAGCTAAAAACATTTATGTTCCAACCATGCCTAAATAAATTCAAAATACATAAACGTACATTAGTGCTCAGCTATAGCACATTAAATTTCATTCAGCTTTGGCCACCTGCATTTTCAGATATCAAGCAGACAGAATTCAAGGCTTTCAAATAACAAGTACTTTCTCTGTACTCTACCCTGAAAGCACCTTTTCTTGGCCCAGTGCCTTCACAGCACCCTCTACAGCAATTTTTCAGATGAACCATAAACAGGGCAGGAAAAAAATATATTTGGATTTTTTGATACATATTTTTAAACTTGGAAGATACAGTTTTTTAAAGGAAATAGGGATACTAGGTAAAAATACAGTTTTCTTTCAATCATATTGGGATTTTACTTAACTTTAAAATCTGGTGAAATATTTGGTAAAGTTCCATAAAAAAATTAAAATTACTGCTTCACTTGAAATGTCTTCTGATCTAATATGTATTAGCATGGAAGTAATATCAACGCTTGAGAAATATTTACTATTCACTTAAACTTAGCTCTACAAACTTACTACTTACATGTAAATCAGACTATCATCAAAATATCAATAGGTATAACCTTACTACCAATCAAAAAAGCCAATACATTAATAGAAACCAGAACAAGCTGCTTCATTCTATCCATAAAATAAAATTAAGTTCTTAATTTTAAATAGTTCATAGTGTTTACTGTGATATTTCATCACTTCATTACTGTAACGTTACAAGTATTTTGAAAAAAAATAAGATTTTCCTGAAGCATTTTAACTTTAGTAAAAAACACATGTTTGATAAAAGCATAATCCTCAGCCTTCTAAACGTGACAGTGATGGTATTTTTCTAGCTGTTAGATAATACATGGTTCAGCTGTCAATTACACAGACTGAAATGAATCATAATCGCAATGACTAGCCAAATTAATGAAAGCATGCTGAATCAAAACCCATGCTCCTAAACTGTCTTAGGGCCTGATTCAGCAAAAATATATTTGATTTCAATATCGTACAGCATATTCCATAGATACCTGTTTATCCAGACTTTCAAAGCAAGAAAATGCTGAATTCAGAATGCATAGCAAGACAACAGTTTGTTTTTAACACACTACCATCAAAGGTGACCTATCAACTTGTAAATACACAGTAGCTAAACAAATACCATTAAAACAATACATATCAAAAGAGAGATGGTGTGTGAGTTAAGGAAAGAAACTGTCAAACTGAGTTTCTTTGGGTCTTAATGTTACATTGTTTTAAGCCTACAAGTAGAAGACAAATCCTGTTTGTAACTTCCCATCTAGCAATCTGACTAGCTTCATCTATGAGATTTTACCTTAAAATATCTGTTAATCATTCTTACTGGGGAATGGCATAGGAAGGTTTTCTTTGCAATGTTCTTCTGATGATGGGCATGCTTAATCCCACATGCTGGTAAGATTATATATTCCAAGGTCTTCTTTTAGATCTCATTCTTCAAAGGCTTTCTGAATTCAGTATAAAAAATATATCAAATCCTAAGAATAACCATGGACTAGAAGGGAAGCATACTCAGGTTCCCAGCAGTGAGTCTCAAATAGTAAAGTTATGGATAAATGAGCATATCCTAATTAATAATTGATAGAAATATAAGTAAAATATGCAGATTGACAAATAGATTCTACAGAACCGTAAACGTCAGTGTCAGCAGGTAAAGTGTCCATGGCATAAGACCAAATAGTGAAAAGTTACTCTCAAAGGCAGAACTCTGCAGGGCTGACTCAACTTACTTAGTTCCAGAAGTCTATGAGACAGACCTCTACCTCTGACATATTCACTCTATCTTCAAGTCCACAGCCAGAAATAGGCTCTGCAATTCATCTGGCCTATTAAAAATGTCTAATTTAAGATGAGATGGATCACATCCTAAAGGCACCTCTTTATTTCCATTTGCTTCAAACTGAACCTAAGTGATTTCAGACATGGATGTCTTACTCTTTAGGTATTCAGATCTGGTCAGAAGAATCCCAAAGAATTTCTGGGCTCAAATAGCGTAATCCAAGCTCTAAATGATGTAGCATGGGAATGAAAAAGATACCAAAACTGAGGCAATGATTTTCATTAACTAAACAGTTCTGTGAGTGCTGAACTTAAATAAGTCTGATTTTGTGAGGACTGACACCTCATGATGGATTTATTTTGATGGCAATGTTGGTTCTCCCCTGGAAGAATTGCTTGGTATGTAGAATGGTGTGAGTAGACATTTTGGATCAGGAGTGTGGACAGTTGCTTCCACTACCCATCTTCTTATTTTCATTAAATCCCTAGTAATTATGTATTTTTGGGACCTCAAATTTTTGTCAAATTTTTTGTAAGTCAACCAACATCTTGCACCTACTGAATAAATATGGCAGCAGATGCAACTCTTTCCCTTACAATAATATAGCATTTGCGTATTTCCAAGTTGGTGAAAGACCTCCTTTATCAGGAGGAGATTTGAACACAGCTCTCTCTTCCCAAATGAAAAAGTTATGGGCAAAACTGGAAAAGTTTATTCTGCATCCTAACAAAGAAGGCATACAACTGTGCAGTCAGGAATGCGAATGTATGGACAGGCAAGAGAAAGTCAAAATATCTCTGTGATTAGGACACTTTCTATCTAGAGGCAAGTCCTCATTCTTGCTCCAAGGGCTGTTATGCATTTTATTTAAGCACTTGAATGCAAAATTTATAAGAGGCATCTGATACAGGGAGAATATAACTCAATGGCACTAAAGACAAACAATGTGCATAGCTGAGGTAAGCAAATTCAAAATACAAAATGAGGAATGACTGTTCCAACAAGAGTTCTGCAGAAAAGCATGGTGAAGGGATAGTGGATCACAAGCTGACCATGAATCCGTAAGTGCTATATCACAACAAAAACCCCAAACACACGTGACACTGTCTATACAAGGAAAGGGTTCTGTGCAAGACAGTTTCATCCTCATGCTCTACCCATACAATTTTGGAATATGTGTCTGGGTTTGGACACTGTATTTCAAAAAAAAGTCAGCCAAAAAAAATATATATGACCAGCAGCAAGAATGGTCAGAAGTCCAGAAAATATGACCTGTTGTGTCTCCAGAAAGGAGTGATGAGAATATACAGGAGGAGATACACTCACATTTGTGAAATACATGAAAGGTTGCTGCAAACAGAAAAATAACAGACTGCATTGTATTTCCATTGTGGACAAAGTAAGTAGCAAATTACAGGAAAGAGACTTAGTTTAACAGTAAGGGGAAAATTCTAGTGGTAAGGATAAGGACTTTGAGTAACTGAGACAAATTATCTGGGGAATTCAAGAAATCTCCATCCCTGGTTGAGTCAGCAGTGGAGTCATTGTTCTTATACCTTTCAGTAGTAACCTATCATTTGAAAAAACGTAAAATTTTCATACTGTATACAAGAGCTTTACCCTAAGATCTGCTTGGCCCACTCTTCACTGTCTGCTACATAGGCAACACAGCTCTTGCAGAGATGATTAGCTTGAATTCAGTGCATCGTCTGCTATGTGCCTTTGCCTTGGCCAAGAAGGCTATTTATTTCACAGGTTAGGTGGGGTCTCACAATTGCAAATCACTAGTTTAGACAAAGTGTCAGAAACTGCTATCTTAAGAGCTGCTCATGCCTTGAGGCAAAGGATGAATTGGAAGACCTGTTGAGGTCCCAACCAGCAATATTTTCTATTATTCTATGTGTTTTCTGGGCTTTAAACAGCTTTAAAATCACTGCTTCTCGCTCATCCTTTCTGTGATTAGAAAAATGTATAAATGCACCATTAGACAAACACTATATGGAAAAAAATTTCTTGCTAACACACTGGAGTAGACATTTCTGAAAAGTTATATGAAAGACGGTTTTAAACCATTCTACAAAATAGGTTAACTGCTTCTAAGTCACAATTTTATTTAAAGGTGAAAACACTTTACATCCTTCATATGCTTAAGACAGTACACATTCTAAAGGAAGTCTGCCCTCAAAAATACACAGAACCAAAATGTCACGTTACATCAAATACCTAGCAATGTTATGACCTGTTAAATATTCTGCGTACAAATACAATATTATATTTGCTACAAGAAAAGATTCACCTTAAAAATATTAATGTCAAATAAAGAATAGGTCATCAGGAAGTATTTAAGCAACCTCATATGAGATTTAAGAAGGAAGAATCAACCCCATAGAGACAGTAAACAAAGAAAATAATAGGTTTTATGTGTTATTTAAAGTTCAAGGATTTTCTTATGAATTTTCTAAATAAAAGCACTCAGGCTTGTTTGAAACGCAAGTCCAACTCTTGCTAAATCCTGCTAGAACAAACAGGATATCTCTCTATATTTTTAATAGAAAGTTTAAAGTTTAAATCAAAGATATTCTTTATGCCTTCACATCAAAACTTAAAAACTCCTAAAGATACAGATACATAGAGACAACTATTATGACTATTACTTTTCCCCCACCAAAATGCATGTGTTTGATTTCTTTATCAAAATGCAACTGAGATCACTCTCCAAGCATGTAATGAGATGACAGCTGATACTTAAATTCAAGACTATAAAAACACTGCCTTCTACCTTCAATGACAGAGAACAGCAGAAATTGCTTTGAACTCTTACTCTCCAAAAATTACATGTATTTACTTCCTATATGCACTGCTATTCCCCTATACAATCTCTTACTGTTACATTAACTCTTACAGTCTCAGTCTTTACTGACCTCTTTGCAGCTTCAAGACCATAGCTTGGAGAAACCACCTGAGGACACAGTCACCACATGAAGCAGCTGTTCAGTACAGCACCGATTTTACAATATTAGAGTATCACCAGAAGTATAACAACTCCTGAGAAGAAGTTGTTGGAGTTTACTGAGTTTACAAACGCACTATCAGATTTGGTGTAAACTGTTTTTATTAATAAACCCTAACATACCCTCGACGGAGTTACTTCAAGGATGTAACAGTTCCTCCTGTTACACCATGTAGTCCTGCAAAAGAGATCTAAACTCAGTAAGCACTGAAAACAGTTCGATATGAACTTCAGATTTATAATATGAATAACTTTGTCTGAAATATGACTGCTTTTGAATGCCATTTTTAGACAATTAGTATTTCAAGAGATTCTTCCTGCTTGTGGGTTTAAATTAAAAGGAACACTGGCCCAGTCTTAGAGAGATTAGGTTGTCTAAGGCAAATTGTAGCTATTAACCTTGATACAGTAAGACATATGATTAAAACAGCCTATGTGATCGAAACTTAACTTAAAAAATCATCCCCACCTCAAAGCTCATTGTTAACGTATAACATCTATTGCATTAAAACAGGTATAGATGAGATCATAACTCATCACTTTGTGTGTTCTTGGGGTTTTATGTCCCCAAGTTTCTGTCAAAATGCATCATCAGTGAAGATGTTGCAGGAAAAGGAAAGATCACACCAAAATAATCCTTCTTAGAAAAGGCTGGCCTAACGGTCTTAGAAACTGCCCTAGCATTCTGACTGACTGTAAATATGATAACAAAACTTGAAGGAAGCCACTAATGCAAAAGGGTGACAGGTGGCATTAAGCTGAAGAAAATCCCATTCCACTGGATTAAAATTCCAAGTTCAAACCATTATTTTACTTTTTCCTGCCTATTCAGGAACTTTGAATATGTTGCAAGTATTTTAAAACTTCACTGGCAGGGTAAAAACACATTTTACACCAGTTGTGCAGTAACCTATCACTTCTGTGTATTTTGACACTTACAGTATATACACTAATTAGCCATTGGTTCAATGGAAAAATCAATTATTTGACATTCTCAGTTACTTAGATGTTACCCAGCTCAGAGATGCATGCAGACAAACCCAGAATGGGCCACTCAGTCCCCTAACCTCTCCTCCAGAGACCACTGCATTTCACCCAGTCACTGCTTTCTAGGATATAGTCCCAGTACATTAAAATTATGATCTCCACTCTTCTCTTTTAGATGTAAAATTAAATGGTTTTTTATCTTTCTTTTTTCAAAGAAGTGCAGAAAGATATTTATTTGACAAGATTACAGAAAGCACATACTATCTGGTGTTGAATGGGGGTTCTTTGTTATCTAAATCCTGTATGTATGTTTTACTATTTCTCAGCCCCATACGATGTCAAGCCTTTCTACATCCAACCGATCCTACATGTACTTCTTGAATGTGGGAACATCAGCACTATTGCGGTCTTCTAAAACTTTACTCAACATAAACATTATCGAGCCAAATAATTAGTGTAACAGCCAGTCTGTATAATCTCCAAATTTATTCTGCTTAGTCACTAAGAGGAAGTGCTACTTTAATCATTTGTAGACAGTGCCTAAAAGTGTGTTAGATTCTTTAGAGAACAATTGTAAACCCTCAGTCTTCTTGAAGAGCAAATGGTACAAGCTGTAACAACCTGACAAGGGTTACCTACAGTATGAAATGTCTAAGCATGTGATAAGAGTGAAGAGCAAGGAATAATGACAATTTTGAGAGAGGCCCAAAAAGCAGTACAAATTATTAAAACAAAAGAAAGGGGAGATGATAAAGAATATTACGAGGGAGCAGAATGAGGTAGTAGGAACTGAAGAGGACATGGCAGGACAGCAAATGGGGCAAGAACCTTCCTCAACTATATATATATTTGTGTAACTTCCACTATCACTTATTTTACACTGCATAAAGTTATTACTTTCAAAGTCACTTGGACCATATTTTATTCTATAATGCATAGAAACAAGAGCACAATTATGAGCAGTGTGGCAATAAACTGTTCTAATCAGCACTTCAAATTCAGACAAAATGCAGTGCAAAGTTATGGAAGCATAACTTAACTAACATTGCCTGGAGTCCTAATTTACTGTTTAGTTAAAAACAAATCTTTTTGCCTTACTCTGTAAACTTCAGGAATTCCTATACATACCTCATTTTTCCGAAAGCAAAATCAATAATCACCACATACATCTCTTTCTTTTCTCCAGCCCTGAAATCCAAATCTGAAACATACAACGCTTTTAAGATAGTGTAAATCAGAGTTGATTATTTATAAAGTAGGATACTTACTTATAAAATAGTACAATAGCTTTGTGAGTCTGATATTTGCACTTCTGTGACTCATGGCCATCAATCTATTGCTTCCTCTTCCCCAGGTGAGCATCTGGCCCCACACCTCACTCAGTCACAGTGTCATACAGAGCACACACAGCCCAGCTTCCTTGAGGTTTGTTTGTCACAGATTTTGTTTCAGTCAGTGTAGCTACCCCATTTTTACCAAGTCTGTGCAATCACTACCACAGTAACTGGGCACACAAAAGCCTGCAGTCAGCTGTACCTTTCTAAAGCTCACTCTGGACTTGGACAGTGGTGGTTCACAGAGAGCCACCATCCTCTAGCTAGCCCACTGTGTTTCCACCTTTCTTGTCCCCTTAGGTAAATCAGCTGACAAAGCCACACACACTTTTAAAAGAAATCTTTTATAAGGACCTCATAGTAACCTGTGATACTTTGCAAATATAGGAAAAGGTGGATGATTTCATAACAAAATTTCTCTTGGGAAAATTTGTCTTCTACTGGGCCAAACTCTCCACACCCATGAAAAGTTGAAATACATGTCTTTTCAGAGCTATGAGTCTGAGTTTATGAGGAAAGCATTTTATCTTTAGAATTGCTCAGCAAAGGAGCTGGAAACTCATTATATTTCAAGTAGGAAAGTGTAGATACACTTCACACAGACTGAAACAGAGGTCTTAATAAATAATGGCAGCATCCTAACATCTCCTATATTTTTTTTCCTGTGTGCATCCTCTCAATACAGTTCTTTTATACAGAAATTCAGTACAAATTAAAAGTAAAAAAGCACAAGACTGACCCCAAAAATCATTCTGCATGGAGGAAATGTGCTGTATAAAATCTGTTAAAAAGCTTACACACACAAAACCAGCTTTTATAAGAGGAAGGATGTGCATAATGTAAAGGAAAAGTCATCATTAAAAATTCTATCCTCTATCCAAGTCAGTAAAACATCCACAAAGAAAAAAGTTGAAAATACGTAAATATTCTTAAAACAGCAAAGACTTACACCCAAAGTACAGACATAAATTCACTCTGTCACGCATTATGCATATTAAATATTATGCAAAATATATACTCAGTAACCTTGCCAAAAAGACACTTTATTAGTACATAACATTCAAAATGCAATCCAAGGGTCCCAAAAATTCCAGAAGAGAGACAGTCAAAGCAGTAGAGTTTGCCACCTGTCCTTTTTAAAGCAGAAGCTCCACCTCAGGAACACAGTGCACAACTTTAGCTCAGCGTATTTCACAAACCAAACCAGCCCAAAGGAGAGAGCAAATCTGGAAAGCTTCTGCTTTCCATGCCATCACGTTCCATCAAATCCTGGCAAGAATTCATGCTGACCCGATCACTATTAGTTGCTACAGATTACAACTCAATACCATCTGTATTTCCTTTCCCCAAAAAGAGTAAAAGAAGCATAAGGAGAAGATATGTATCTATTTTAAATCCACACATATTTACCCTAGGGAGTGAAAGGAAAAGAATAAATAGTACACATTACAGATGTGAGTCACACTACTTAATGCTCTTTTGGAAAATGCTCAAATACCACACTGATGGGCACAGCATAAGAATTTGCAAAACACCAGATAGAAATAGAATGGAGAAAGGAAGTAGAGCCCAGGGACCAGCCATTCATACTGACATTCAATCACCATAAATTATAAAAAAAAAAAAACAGAGGGAATACATGCTTGCTGCTTTCTTCAGCATTTGAACAGTTCTTGTGTTAATATCTCTAAATGTCAACTCTTGTTTTGAGCATCTTTTTTTATCCTGCTATATTTCTCCATGGAATGAAATGACACAATTTTATTGCTGAGGCAAAAATACCTTCCACTTCAAAAGAAGCTTGCCTGCGAGGAGAATTACACTTGAACAAAGACTGCAGGATTCAGCTCTATATTTATCTCTATGCAATAGCAGTAGTTCATTCATATAAACATGGGGGGATTCTTTTTATTCTTTCTCTTCTTTTGACAGAAGGAAAATATCTCTCAAGAGAATTAAACTCAGTAATATCTACATAAAGATGCTGCTATGACTTTGGTGGAGGGTTGTGCTTGATAAATCTGTAGATATTTTTAGAATAAATATGTACCTGATGGTTCAAGGAGACACTTCATTTTAAGAAAAATTAATTTGGTGAGTTATTTATCTGACACCAGCTTACTTCTCACTACCCTCTAAAATATTGTGGGCCATCTATTCAAATTCCATTGACAACAGCATTTCTAATAGAGCTGCTTTAGGTCACCCTTTATGTATAAACTTCACACCATACCATCTCCTTTGCAGCTTACACAGAACTCAAGAGGACACTTTTAGTGAGACATAATGAGAAACAAAACCCCACATAAGTTTATCTTTAGATTTGATGAAGATCTTTTTTTTGTCTATTGTCTGCTTCCAAGATTCTGAATATTACAAATGAAAACAATTCTGTTTCATTTCTTAAGTTAGTTTTACCTTACCATTACTTGAGAACAGTTTATTCCTCATTCACAAGCTTAATCATTCAAGATGATCCTAGTATTCTACTGATATTATACTTTATATTTGATCATAAATATTACTGTCCACAGCGAAAGTTGACAGGAGCCTTCTTTAAAATATTAATGCTATTATTATATATTTAAAATGCAACCTTAATTCCTTGAATTCCTGCAGCTTCCAACTTGAACTTCCATTTCCTTCTTTGTTAAGGATTTTTAAGAGTGCAGAAATTTTAGACAAACATTTGCATTTATTTTTATATATCACGCAATTTAAAAAAATAAAAGAGTCTAAATTTTTTTCAAAATAGAAGTATCCCAGTAGCAAACAAACTGTAGAGCAAGAGACTAAGATGTGGTGACAAAAGAAGGTATGGCACTGTATTTCCAGTGCTCACATTACACTGACACGCTTCAGAATGTTCACCCAACAAAAAACCTTTATAAACAGACTTTGAAATATTTTTAAGAGATCTCTGCAACACTTAGGAACTGTCACACAAATATTTGAAGTTTTTGGTATGGTATGATGCTAATAATAATGCAACGAATCTTGGAAACAGACGTCCAAAGTCAGCAACTAAAGCACAGAAGACAGCTTCCAGGTGCTGAGTGTGAAAGGCCAGCTGCAGTTAATATGTCCAAGACACAACACTAATTTTGGCACAAAAAAAAATGCTTAGCCCTTCAGCTTCACCACACTCATCAAAGTCATCTCTACGACAGCTGTAGCTTTTCTTCTTTTTAAGCCATTAGAATCAGCGCGGTTACTCCATCACGAAGGGAGAACAGTTTTCTCGACTTTACTCAGTGTCTGCCAGCCCTACTGGGGAAGGGCGTGACCCACGCCGTGCACGGCAGCGGGACCCCCGCGCCTGCAAGGAGACCGGCGTCACCCCGGGGCTGGGGCACAGCGCATGGGAAAAGTTGGCGCTTCCCCGAGCCCCGTGCTCCTGCCCGGACACTCCCGGTGCTGAGCTGGGCCGGGTGGCCGTGGACAGCTCCCGGTGCGGAGCCGGGTGGCCGTGGACAGCTCCCGGTGCTGAGCCGGGTCGCTCCGGACAGCTGCCAGTGCCAGTGCCGGAGCCGGAGCTGGAGCCGGAGCCGGGGCTGCCCCCATTCCCGCGCCGGGCAGGCGGAGGGCGTCCCGCTTTCCCCGGCGCCGGGGCTCACGCTGGGAAAGAGCAGCGGGGCGGGGGCGGGCGGCAGACACGTTGTAGGGGGAAGATGGCGGCTGTGGCAAACCCACCCAGCCAGACAGCCGGAGCCCAGGCCCCGGCGGTGCCGCTCCGCCCGGCAGGGCCGCCGCGGCCAGCGCGGAGCCCGCCGCGCCCCCGGGACC
>WEKY01061492.1:32073-58874 GCA_013390045.1 Picathartes gymnocephalus
GCAAGGGGGAGGGCGGGGAGGTGCTGCGCGGCCGCCGCTCCCGCGTATCCCGCCGCTCCCGCCGCCCGCGGGGCGGCCGGACAGGGGCACCCGCTCGGCGGGGCCGGTCCCCGAGCGCAGCCCTAGGAGGGATGATCTGGCGCGGGGGAGCGCCGACCCCGGGGGGAGGAGATGGAGGCAGCGGGAAAGGCGAGGGGGAAGCCGCTCGGGAAGGCGGCAGAGCACCCATATCCCCGTCCCCTTGTAGGCCCCACGGCACGGTCCGCAGTTCGGGTAAAGAACCGCAGAGCAACATCAAGGGAGCCGCGGGGTGTGCGCCGGGCCGGCCTCCGGTTTTCCCGAGCCAGGAACGGCACCGCCGTTCAGCCGCGCAAATCCAGCCCAACAAACCTGGTGCTCCATGATCGCCCACATAAGGTCCTGCTGGGGCGTCCTTCACCCCACGCAAGGTATGAAATTTACCCCAGCCTCTGTCTGGACAGATTCCTCTAACCCAAGGGAGCAAGGATGTGACACCCATGAGAGAAGCTTAAAGAAGAAAGTCCTCCTCTCACATGGACTCCAGGTAGTGGTGGAATAAACCTCTCGAAACTCTTTTGCTACCTCTAAATCCCCCATCTGAGCAGTCATTTTGTGACAAGAAATAATTTCTGGAAAAAGTATTCTACAATACCCAAAATGCCATTCAGACCAAATAAATGGGAACTACCCTGTCCAAGAATGCCAAAACAATTCAATCCAAATCTGTGTGGTTTTACTCTGTAAGAAACAGTGGAGTTCTGCTTGCTGTTCTCTCATTTTATGAGACATAACATCAGTGCTGGATAACATCGAAGTGTATGCAGCAACAATAAAGTGATTTTAAAAGTTTTAATTTGAGCAGTTTGAAATTTCACCCCAGATCATACAGGCTTGGAGCTGGTGCTATTTGTAGTCTGCCATGACATCAACTTATAACCAGGTGCAAAGACATGAGGAAAGAAGTCATCTTCCTGAACAAATCGTGGTCCTCATTAGCTGTTTTTCCACAGAGAATAAATTCTAGGATGCAGCTCTACAAACTAAAGAGTTATGCCTGCAATATTGGTGAAAACACCATTCCTTTGTGGAAACAAATTCTGGAGGAACAGATTGTCAGAAGGATATGAGAGGTTTGCTGTGGTAAAGCAAGTCTTAACATTAATCTCTACTTATTGTCAGAGATTGTCACTTATATTCATTGAATTTTAATTTTGTCTAAGAAATGTCACTAGCATCCTTAGCTAAAGGAGACAGTTCCACTTCTTGATGTAAAATTGTGTATAGAAGACCCTTTGTTACTATACATAAACCATTGTGTAAGATGCTGAGCATATTATATTTAAGCAGATATCCTTGTAAAATAAACTGTATGATTTTTCACTCAGACCTGAAAGCATTCTGCTCTTCCAGTTCACATCACCTTCACCTTTCAGACTGGATTCCAGCCAGCTGGCTTTCACCGCATTCCTTGTTTCTTTCGGGCACTGGATAAATCTGGCATTGAAGTAAAAAAGAAGAGGAAATGTAGAACCATGTGTCTTCAGGTTACCAAAGATAGTACATTCTTTATCAATCTATGAATGTTGAATTAATTGTACAGAAGCCTTTGAAAAATACATTTTATCCCAGGGAAGTGAAGAACAAGAGAAATCACTCAATCACTTCTAAGAATGATTACAAAGAACCAGACCAATTGAAAGTAGTCACTCCAGCCTGTCAAGTTACCCAGTTGGTTCAAAAATATTTCATGCCATGCCTCAGCCATAAACACAAGCAGCATCCAGGCTGTAGTTTTGGTTGCAAGACATCACTACAGTTTTTTGTGCATTGCCTCATTCAGCTGAGATTCTTTCCAATGGGTATATACCTCTGGATTTACAGTG
The DNA here is from genome assembly GCA_013390045.1 of Picathartes gymnocephalus. Taxonomy (NCBI): domain Eukaryota; kingdom Metazoa; phylum Chordata; class Aves; order Passeriformes; family Picathartidae; genus Picathartes; species Picathartes gymnocephalus. The sequence goes on from WEKY01061492.1 coordinate 33,978, forward strand.
CCTCCTTCATTTCAATGTGCCTGTGATTTTTCATCCACAAATACAAATACTTGCTCTCAGCATTACTGTAGAATTTCAAGAGCTTTCTTTTTTCCTTGGTATTTGTCATGTTTCCACTAAATCCCCTACCATTACATGGGTAACTGTAAACAAACAAACAAAGGGACAGGAACTGTAATCCCCATATGTTATCTAGCTATTTGTTTTGAAAAGAGAGCAGATTCAGGGCAGAAGACATCCTGTCTTGATGACAATGAAAAAATGGTTCAACTTGACCTTTCTAAGCTTCTACCTTCCTTTCTCACAATCAGTTCCACCTATCATTCCTCACATTTTTCTGCAATTAAAAACAAACATTATTTGTGCATGTTCCTGTCAGCCTGCACAGAATTGTCTCATGTTGTTTCTGTTATTTACATTACCCAGGTGACATATTGATGAAAACATACTCACAGCACAGACTTCTCTACTCACTCCACCGTAATGGTGTCAACAGTAATCTATAATCAACCAACAAATGATCATACTATCATGTAGTATGATCATTTACAAAAAATTATTTTTAAGGAGCATTCAGTTTTAATTCTGACCTTCCCATTCATGTGTCTCCAGGTACCTGCCCTTCCTGTTCATTTCAGTTCTCATTCTGAACTCCCTGCTACCATCCAAAAAACCAGATTCCCATTCCTGGTTTACAGTCTTCTGCTGAAATTGTTCTTCACTGCAAAATCTGTAAATGAAAATTCACCCTAATTGTAAATCAAAGGTATGTGATACTTTATTTTGGTAGCTTCTGTAACTCATCTAAATGTACTGACACCAGCAGAGTTATTAATATCATTTTTCTGATCCCCTTTTTTATCTGTTCCTTTTCAGTTCTGCTAGACATGAGGGGTTCCCAAGGAAACAGTGATATTGTAACCTAGTTTTATATATCACCACAAAATGTCTTTCACTAAGGGTCTCATTATACTTACTCCCATTTCTTTCCTCATAGCAACTACAAGAGTAAACGAGTTGGTAGATTCATTGTTTAAGCATGTCAAGTATAAGTCTTCTCTGAAAACAAAATGCTAACATCTACTTTACAATGTTTTATATAAGGGAAAAAATCCAGTATAACTAATTATTTGTTATTTTTGTCCCAATTTGAAACCTGGAAAACATTTTTGTGTAGCTGACATGAAGGGAACTTTAAAGTATTCTGTTATGGATCAGTGAATGGAGGAAATTAAAAACATATTCTTGGTGGAAAAAGTCCAGTACTCAGACTTTCAGTGGATCAAATCAGATGTATAACTAGCAAGAAATGTACCCTGCAGGACACTTCATAGAAACAATCTGCAGGGAACTCCTCAAATTCCCATAGAGGAAGGAAAACTACACTGCAACAAATTGTGTTTTCCAGGTCCTATACTAAGTGCTATCTAACAATCATGGGCTTGTTTTCTGGTGCAGTCTTGGATCTTTCCCAGCTTTCTCCTGTCTAAATTGAGGAAACTAATTATATTATATAATGTCACCAAATTGTCATTTGATTTCTTTCAAGAGCATTTTGCTCCTCTCCATGCAATTTTTTTTTTATGCTCCAAGAAAATTTCTATTAGTTGGCTACTTCCCCACAAGTGATTTGAACAATGCTAGATATTTATGGGTAGAAGTTAGATTTTTTATTTGTTACTCTCATTCCCTATAAAAGAGTGTCATCCATAGTATACACAGTATTGACCATAATCAACTATATTCAGTGAAATAGTTCCTCCCAATTCCATTGGTGTTAAGGATGTGTCTGCAGTAGATGGGAAGATATTGGTCTTTTATCTAGAGAACACATTTTTTCCTCCACTCTATGGATGTGATCAGTATCTTCACAGAGTCAGAAGGGTGAATTTCTTAAGATGTGCTGAAGCATGTAACTTAATTTTTACCCACTTCCAAACCCTTTCCCTGCTCAAGGAGAACCATTAACAAAAACCTTTTGCATTAGAGGACTGGGGGCTGTCCATAGGTATCATGGGAGCTGCTTGGGTTATGGAGGATGTTCAACCTTATTCCTAAATCAGCTTTGGTGGGAAGAGATTGATTTGCCTTCTCTCAGTGGACCGAGGAGCTGGGATCCAGGTTGTATTTTGAAATGCAATATGGTAGAGATCCTGGCACATAGGTTTTCTGTAAGCACAGCTGGCTGAAAACTGAAGAGAGGCTCAGATCAATTAGATTGCTTTCTGGTTTAAGGTTGGGAGAGTTGGGGTTGTTCAGCTGGGAGAAGAGAAGGCTCTGTGAACCTTACTATGGCCTTTAAGTACCTAAAGAGGGTCTCTAAGTTAGATGGGGAAATAGGTTTTTGTACAGCCTGTTGCAAACTAAAGTAGATATATAGAAGGAAGAAATTTTTTTATCATAAGGGTAGTAAAACTGGAACATGTTGCTCAGAGAGCTGGTGGACTAGATGACCTTTAAATGTTCCTTCCAACCTAAACTATTCTATGATTATATGAATGGGATACTTGATAAACATGAATTCTGCAACTTGGATGTTTTGTCCAGAGCAGTTATATACAGACACAGAGTACATAAGTTTGTAAATATGATCAATGCTATAAAATTTATTATATCTCATCCCTGCAGTTCTGTCTCCGTGCTCAGTTGGAAATATTCTGTCATATTTGTGACATAAAACATGCTGAATTAAAGGTGCAGGCTAAAATCTTTACAGGATCTTAAATTCAGTATTTTCTGTCTGAATTTGACAGGTCAATTTTGATTGTTCAATTAGTTGATCGAAATTCAAAGAAAGAAGGTTTGAAAGAACCTAAAAGTTCTCATGTAATGACAGTTCTTCAGTTATCCATTTCTATTTGATTCTCGACCTCTACCAGCAATGTTTCTAAGTAACTGGGCAGCAAGTTAATTCTTAAAACCTAACAGTCCCAATAGTAGTAAATGAACAGTGTTGCAACTGTCCAGCTAAAAGGATTGTAAAATCAAGAATCCTACCAAAACCATATGAGTCAATTTCTTTTGGTCACTTACAGACCATTCATTGGTATTCAATACTTTTATTGGTATTAAAAATTGTCCCCAGTTTGAGCACTCTGGTTTCTTTTTAATTGTTCTGAGTTGTCAGATACTACACTGGTTTCAAAACAATGAGTATATAGACATTATTCAACACATAAAGCACAGGCTCACATAAGCACAGTAGGTGCTTAGAACATTATCATATGTTCCTGTAAGTTATGGATGCAGCATTGTCTTCCCTCTTTGCTGCCTTCTGATCCCTCTTCCCTGACCCCTCCTGCATTTCTGAAACTCAAGCTGCTTCAGAAGAAACACTAGTATTCTTAAGTCCCATGTGATTTTTTTTTTTTTCATTCTGTCATAAGATTGTCCTCCAGAGTTGGTACAGAATATCCTGTTCCAGATCTCAGGAATATATTCATTCCTATTGTAGTGACATCTTGAAAGTCCCAAATCTCTTGATTTTATATAAGATAGAAATTACTGTTTGCCCTTTTCCTTTTCCTTTTTTTTTCCTTTTTTTTTTTATGGACTGCACTATGTGATTCTCTCTCAATTTATTAAAAGTATTAATAATATCCTGACTTATTATTATTATTATTATTATTATTATTATTACAGTCATGCTTAGAAAGCCTAGTCATGTATGAAGAGTCTAGTGCTCCAGAAATCAATAGAATAAATAGCACAGGCAGCAGCCTGTTACCATAGAAAACTCAGAGAGCCATAGACAAAGCATGATACATGGCTAACTCTGATAAATGCAATTGAAATGAGAAGACAGCAGTAAGATAAAGGTAGCAACACAAGAGAAGTGGAAGATGACTATTTCTTCATAGACATTATTACAAGATGGTGTTAAATTAACCTTTGAAGAAAAATGAGATGCAATTTGCGAGACAGAGCATCGTTGCTGGAGTAGAACAGTTTAGAGTTTTCCCAAAATAGCATTTGACTGGAAAGTTCTCAAGGTAACATCCATTCATGCAAAACCAGCCCATTACTGAGGTCCCTTTTTCACTCAACCCACTTTAAGTTCTGACCTCTCCATTGGCGAGAATTAGAAATACTTGTTTGACTCCTTGCTTTCCTCAAAATCCAAGGCAGCAGGCCTTTAGCTGTTTGGATTTTCAACTACATTTAATTTTCACAGACCTGGACTATAGCATCTTTGATAATGAAAACATGCCTGAAAGGGATGATAATTGAAGTTTAGCATCTGGTATTTTCTATCTAGAAATCTAGCTGTCTAGGTTTTACATGTGTCAAATGACTAGAAAATTATCAGGAAGTTCAGTTATTTCAAATAATATGTACAGGCAGAAGTGGTAGCACTGTGAAACTGCTCCTAAAAGCATGATGGTACAGGCTTTTTTTTTTTTTTTTTAATTCAAGCAAGCATTCATTACAATTTTAGCTCCAGTACATGAAGAAAGGAGCCAGTATCTTGTGAAAGTTCATTTTATACTCCAGAGACAGGAGGTACTAGAATGGCAGAAGCCAAAGTCTAATTGGAAAACAATTTCTTTCTTGTATATTGAGATCATTAGCACTAACTTGACACTTTCTAGCACTGTTTCCCTGAAAAGGCTCCCCATGAGATCCTAGTTGACATGCCTCAGATAAAATCAAACTGTGCAGCATGAAAAGTTTATGAACAGTCTTAATCAACGTTAATCAACTTTGGCATTTTACTAGGCTAAGGGGAAAATTGCATTAGGCCAAATGAGAGTCAGCAAACGCGTAGTAACATGATGATGGCTGCTTTGTGTTCTGCTCTCCAGACCAGGATTCTGCCATACTTAAAAGTATGATTAAAACAAGATTCATTCACTAGCTACATTAGTATAATTACATTCATAATGATTTTCTAATAAGTAGAAAATCAAAACATTCTGAGAAGGGATTCATATGCACAAAAGCTTGGCTATTTTTACCAGCAATATTAGTCTCAGAAAATACATAACCTTTGAGTACAATTATTACATTTCTTAGGCTACAGTATCTTATAAATTGATGTGAAAAGCGCATGTAAGGATTGCTGTCAGAAAAAGGTATTTAAAATATTAACAGATGATAACTTTATAATTTTATTTCCAGCTTTTCCTGATGATAGTGAAGTATGAGCAGCAGCACTTGAACACCATTTGTTTTTATAGAGGACAGGAAAAAAAGAATTCTCTGTGAAGAATGGTCTTGCAAAGGAAAGGATGGAAGGGAAGGGAGAATAAAATATGAGCATCTTTTTGACATTTCATCTTGCATTTCAAAGAGGTATATCAAAAAAAGAAGGTGTAGGGAATTTCCTTCTTTGAATGCAAAAGGAGTTATTTCACTGCCAGCGTGCAAAGAATCTTTTAGAGAGACAATACTTTAGACTATCAGCAGCTAAAGTCTGCCTTGTCTCTTAAAAAAGGAACTACATCCACCATAAAATTAGTGGATTACCCTCTCAAAAGCAGGGGGTTTATGAGTTGGAAAAGAAAAGAACAGGACCAGTAACTACCCTAATAGTGAGAAAGTATGAAACACTGAGCTAACACAGCTGCTTAGCCTAAATGTCATTAACCACTGTACTACAGTTCAGATTAGTGCTACAGAATTGATGTACTACAAAGCCAGAGGAAACACTTGTGCAAAAAGACTTCCCAGCCTAGTCTCTACTTTTCCATAGGAAATATTTTCACAGCAAATGCACATGCTGTCCCATAGAGCAAACTGAGCGGGCACTGACACTTTCTAGCATCAACCACACAGTGGATAGAATTTGTTGTACACCTTAATTTAGGTGGAGTAATAAATGTGCAAAAGCAAGAAAGTATCCAGTTGCACTGAGGGGCACATGTTTATAGTTGCTTCAGTAAAGCAGTCCTGTCCTTACAATGCTTGTCTCATTACTGATGTACTTCTCTCCATAACAGTGGGCAGATTAATAACCTTTTTTATTTCCCACTGTGTGTTAACAGTAAATATACAAATAAATTTCTCTAGTTGTCTGCATGCATTTTTTCCTATACTTATGTCTTGAATATGAGCTGTTCTGATGAGTAGTTACGTTCTGTGTGTGCAGTCTCTCCTGTGCCAGGTATTTCCAAAGATACCAAGCAAAAAACCATCAATAATAGCTGATGGCATTTTGTTGGTGATACTGTGGATTTCATAGGTATTCATCCATCATTCACAGTTATTTTCAAAAGTATGGCTGTCAAGAGTTCAAAACCTATAAAAAGTAGTCTGTAACACATTCAAAACTCAGCTATAAAAATATAGAAAACTGAATTATACACTAAAATAAAGCATTGCTTCTTACTTCCAAATCACTGCACTCCAAGCGGTGTGTCGGACAAATCAACATTTGACAATTCTGGATGCAGAGGGAAACAGTGACATAGGATGAGGAAAAGGCTGAGGTACTTAGTGCCTCCTTTGCTTCAGTCTTTGATAGCAAGACCAATTGTTTTCTGGATATCCAGTCCTCTGAGCTTGAAGACAGAGATGGGGAGCAGAATTAAGCCCCCATAAACCAGGAGGAAATAGCCAGCAACCCGCTATGTGATTTAGACAACCACAAGTCTATGGGGCTAGATGGGATCCACCTAAGTGTACTGATGGAGCTGGCAGAAGAGCTTGCCTTGCTGCTTTCAGTCATTACCATTAGTCCTGGGTAACTGGAGAGGTCCCAGTTGACGGGAAATCAGCAAATGTAATGCCTGTCTACATAAAAGGCTGGAACAAGGATTCAGGGAACTACAGGCGTGTCACCCTGACCTCAATGCCAGAGAAAGTCATGGAGCAGATCATCTTGAGTGCCATTATGGGGCATGTACATGACAGCCTGGGGATCAGGCCCAGCAAGGTTGGTTTTATGAAAGGCAGGTCCTGCTTGAACCAACCTGATCTCCCTTTGTGATGGTGTGACCTGTTTAGTGTATGAGGAAAAGGCTGTGGATATTGTCTGCCTGGACTTCAGTAAAGCCTTTCAGCCTAGCACCTAACGTGGAGCAGCAGATGACTGCAAACAACTACGACACTGCTGACTCGCATCCTGAGAGCAAAGAGGGGATGTTGGACACATGGCTGTTTGCTTCTCTCACAAGGAACTACTTCTCATTTCTAGTCAGAAAGTTGCCTCCTGTGACTTTGTCCACCTAATGTAACATCTTCAGCTTTCATCTGCTGTTGCCCTACACTGTTACTGTCCATGATTTCATATCCAGCAAGCATTTAATTCCATTGTTTTATGTCATGTTTCTTTCTATCAGTTCATAGGATAGAAAGGACATGCAAAGATATCTCATAGGATAGAAAGGACATGCAAAGATATCTGAGCTTTGCTTTATTCTCACAGAATATCTTAAAAAGAGGAAAAGGTAAACCTGTTCACTAGCTGACTAAACCCTTTCATAGAGAGGAGTACATTGTCTCCTTACTGGATGATGCCCACATATCCTTGTTATGATGAGACCTTTGAAGCAAGATGAAGGTAACACGAAGAAAGTAGCACAAATTATTCTGTTTGTGTATACTTTTTTCCTATTTGGTTCTACATCATTTATATACTGATTACCTCTTGTACTTCTCCAATTTTGGTACAATGAATTCTACATTATTTTTGAAAAAGATTAAAAATTAATGCAATATTTTTCTCCCAAAACAGTGATGCTACATGAAATAAAAAATATGACAACAATAATAAAAGACAACAGTGTAGGGTGCAACAGAGCTAATCACTCAAGAAAGCAAGATCTGGGGTGATAAGAAGCAACATTTGCGTGACTCAAGAAAGTATAGCAATTTCTACAGGGCATGGATTCATGAGTCAGAGTCACATATGTAAAATAAGCAATGGACAAATTTTGATTTATAGAGATATTATTCTATGGAGAGTTTCTGTTAAGTGGACCATAAACTATCTGAACTTCACTCCTGTGCTTTATAACATCACTGAAACCTCTTGTTACAGTCCATTATGTGTCTTCCCTCATATTCTCACACACACAAATGTAGTCTGCAGAACCTAAAGGATTACTTAAATACTGAAAGGATTTAATTTATCAGATTTCTAATCACATTCCATTAAGAACTATTTTACTTCAAGACATTATGTGAAGAAAAAAATTCAAGGAAACAATCATAAAATAATCCAACGACATATAACAATTGTAGCAGGTTCTGTGAAATTAGCTGATGGCTGAGAATAGGATTTTCCAAATCCTCTAAGCACCAGATAGGAACAGAGGAAAAGCTTAATTCTAAGTACAGTAGAATACAAATTGCCAGAATTATGCAAAGTACACACACACACACGCGTGCATGCACACACACCCCACACAGAGGCAAGGCCACATTTTCCCCCATTCCTGAACCTGGTACCTTGCTGTGTTGGGTTGCTTAGGAGACTCTGATCCAAAGTTATGCCAGCAGGATTATGTAAGCTCCTGACAGGTCTACCAAGACTGGGTAAATCAAAGATAGAGGCCAGACAAAAATTTCTCTCTTGATTCTTCAAGCGTGGGAGCCGGATGCAAGGCTGACCACCTTCGCCTTTAGAAATATTATTGGTTAAGCCTTCACTTTGTCTCCATGACAATTTCCATCTCAGTTCCTTGCATTAGTGGATAGTCCCAAATGAATCTGTGCAACAAGAATCAGTCCAATCCCATCTCAGCAAGGAGCTCAAACCTTGAAGTAGCTGCTGCTCCATGTTATGTACAAGACCCTGGCATGTACATACAATGCTGCAAGCTGGAAAAATCAGCTCAAGTTATGAGGGAGATGGAAAATTACAGTATTGATACTCTCAGCATGAGTGAGTACAGATGGTCAGGAACAGATTGTATCAAATTGAAGAACAATAATAAAATCATGAACTACTGAGGTTCCCCTGCTGGAGGAAAACAGAGAAGTTGCACTGATTGTGAGTGACACCACATAAAGAGCCCTATGAGACTGATGAGGAACCAATTAGCAGCAAAACAGCGAGTACACAGTTCAAGTAAGTGAGAATGAAAACCCTCCAAATGCTACCATGATACAAAACCACTTTCTAAAACATCTTGCAGAACCTTACTAGCAGTAGCACACCCTCACTGACATGGCTGGGACATAAATGGGAAAGTAGGGAGAACTAATTATGGACTGAACATGACTTGGGTATCTGGAATCTGTTCACAAGGCAGCACCAATAAAGACATTATCCAACTTTGGTAACTAAATTATCTCTTGATGGCAAGAACATGTTCTTCTGCCTGCAAAATCACATCAGACTGGTCATAATAAAATATGGGCACAACATGGTTTTAACCTGTAGTAATTTTTCTTTGTTCCTCTGAATGTTTGGGCATGTAAGTTTTAGGTGCCAACAGTGAGTGTGACATATTTGCTGCCATTGTGGAAAATAAATTTAAATCAAATACTTGAAAAATAAGAAAATAGCCACTCAAATGTATGGTGTTTAAATGTCAGTTCTTTAAAAAGCAATTTTTTCACTGAAAGGCATAATTTTCCGGTTTCAAAGAAACAAATGTTGAGTATCTTCAGTAAAATATGTTAGTAAATCCAAAACTTTTCTGGTATTTTTCAATAAAAATAGGGGGGCTGGGTCACTGCAATGCTGTAGAGTGGCAGTGTCAGAGAAGGACCAGCAAAGCAGAACTTCCCAAATGCTCAGGACAAAATCCTGATTAAAATGGAAAAAGGGAACAAATGTTTATGAAGAAAAGTCCATCACACTGGCACGTAGCAAAAAGGGGGCTCCTGATTTTAATAATACCTGGAATTAACTAATAAAAAACAAAGGAGATAATACCATTACCAGAAAAGAAACTCTACCCCAAATTAAAGAGGAGACTTCCACTTCATACTCAAACTGTCCTATCAATTGAAAAATAATCTTTTTGGCTAATTTAAATAAGACAATAACTGTGAGAAAATAATCTTGCATTAAGATGAAAATAGCTTAAAATTGAAGAACTGGAAGGCATGGCACAGTGTAGGGTAAAATAGATCAGATTTGTTCAAAGGTAGCAAAAAGGATCACAAAATAATGCTCTAAATCTTGAACAGAGCACAAGAATATGAATCCACTTTAGAAGAATGTAGAAGAAAAACCTACAAAACTACCTGGAAGACAATTTTAGTGACTGTAAGACTGATACAGCATCACAGTCCTATCCAGAAAATTATTCTACATACTTACACCAAATTGGATTTGCAATATCACTGCATCTTCAGATACCTTAAGAACAACAGATTACTTCTGGTGGCTGATCCTGTACTGATCATATTTTCAGGCTGTGCACTGTCACTGAACAACCAATGCACAGCAGGACACAAGGCACATACCAAACACATCTAGACTGTGTTGACTTTCAAAAAGTTTTCAAGAGGATCTCAGAATTTTTTTAGTGAATCTGTACAATGCCCAGAAGATGTTATGATTTTCATTAAGACACCAGATGGACCAAGATCTCTAACCAGCTGTCTTGAAGTTAATACTGAATTTACTGTATTTTGCAGGTAACACATCTTCAAGGCAATCCAATTCTGTGGTCAGGTCACGCGCATGTAGGTCTGGACATTGCTGATGGTATCTGCTTCCTGGAGACATTGATAAAAAACATGCTGTTTAAGAACTGTCAGAACTGAAAAAAATATCCTGAAGTCAGAAAGTCAACAAGCAAAGGTGGTAAAAACCAGTGTGACCTCAGGTAATTGTACTGTTACATAAGAGGAAAGTCTTAGGTATTATTACCTCACTTAAACAGCAACTTTTGCACGATTTCAACTGTGAGCAAATGACTCAAGTGGAAAGCTTTGCTTTGCCATGGCTGGCCTCCAGCAGGGAAATCTAACGCCCTCCATGACAAGCTAAGAGTCTTTTGTAGCCATGCATTAAACATATATCTGCAAGTCAGGAAGGAATGGATGGAAAACTGTGTCAGCACTGGTATTCCCTTGGCTACTCAAACAGTTGCACAGAATAAAGCAGGCCTTGATCTTGGACTGGACGTTGCAGCCCAAGACACCTGACCTTCGGTATCCCCAAAGACAAGAAAACCAGAGAGACATTTTCAGCAGAGTATTCACTAAAGCAGCAGTTTTGCAAGAAAACTTGGGAAATTGTGATGGCATTGGCTTCTGATAACACTTCCTCAAGGCGGCTGAAGTCTTATGCTTCTGATGATATGAAAAGTAGGTTGAATTAAGACAGACAGATAAAATGAGAACCTGACAGATTTGCAGTTTCTTCCTTCAGGTATCTCTCACTGAAATATTTAACTGGTTAGTTTAACAATCTACTGCATACTATTTTAGCTTTTCCTATCTTATGAATAAAATCTTTGGTTACTAAACATTTTAACAAAACTCATTTTAATAGATTTTTTAAGAATTTAGTTCTGATCTGTTCTGCCTCATTTTTCCGTGTCTGCTACTGTGACTGCATGCTTTAGTGCGAACATCCGTTTGAATTTTGGCTCTGTCCAAAATTCACTATGACATTTCTTCAACACAGAGAGCTCAGTCAAAATCTCTGTCTAGGACTGTTCACACAAAAGCCTCTCCACAGAATAAGGCACAAAACACATGAAGGTATTTGTGTTTTGAAGCAAATTACTACACATTGCCCATAATTTAAAGAATTGTCACTGAGCCAGATTTCTGGGTTTATTCCTTTATTTCTAGGGGAAAAAAACCCCCTTTTCTGACTAAACCTTAGTTTCAAATCACATTTAGACACCCAATTACTGTATTAAGTTTATTACACAGTTTGACATCAGTATCATAATCCAGTTACCTACCCCATGCTGCTTTAACTTGTGATAGTGAACATTTTCTGTTCAAGATATTGTACTGCAGCTACTGGACAGCCATAACTGATAGGATTATGTAAAAACAGCAGTTTATTATGAATGTCCTAACATTTTCTGATGTTAAATACTCATTTGAGAATGACGCAATGCAAATATTGCCAGTGGTTTTGTTTGCCAAGGTTATATTTTGCCTTAAGTGATGCAAAAGAACACAGGCTCTATTCCTGAAATAGCTGGTCTATAAATATGATACCTTTAGATACCCAGCTGAGCCAATGATTCTTTTGCCTTCAGACTTAAATGCTGGATTATCCCATTTGTGAGAAAAAAAAAATAGGCATTTTAGCTATTTCACCTTACATTCTTATACCACAAGAGGGATTGGATTTTCCCTTTTGCCTTCACTCAAACTGAGTGAGAAAACTGCTGATATGCTCCTTTCTTTTTGATCTGTGCCTTATAGCTCCCCCATCTCCTGCCACGCCAAAATGCACCCCTTTGGCCAGTTTGCAATTATTTTCTGGTAATAATCTTTCCCCTTTGACTCTCCTGGCTTCTCATCCTCCAAGCATTTTTGAGTCCAGGTTTCCTTTCCCTTAATACATCCCAAATACTATGCACACCATAGTGTAGGTTCCTAGGCATCTGCAAATGATTAAAGCAACCACAGGTCTTTAAAGGCTCAACAATTCTCATTTTTTAAGGGATTTGGGGTAGTATTGCCCCAGATACTATACAGTAGAAATAACCTCAAGAAAGAAGTATTTCTGTTTTCTTTTTGTATTTTTGTTGATTAGCAAAACCTAAGTCATACAGCCAAGTCAATGATGGCCACAGAGAAAGCAAGAATTTCTGAGGTGCTATTTTGGGAAGCAGGGATGTGAAGAGAACAAAAACAGAAGAGAAAGAAAACCATAATGCTGTAAAATCTGGAATCCTTAGATTAAAACAGTTTTACAAATAGGAAGAAGTGATTTCATCCTCAGGTACTGTTCAATCTCTACCCTAGATCTCAAAGTGTAGAAAAAACAGCAAACAGCTGTTCTCACAGGACAGAGTGAAAGGGAAATGAGTAATGACGAATGCTGCTGCTTAGCTACCCAGGGATGTTTGCCCCAGATAGCAAAAGCAGGAGCACCCACACTGGGACTCTGCAGCTGTTGATAAAGCTCCGTCATGAACTAGTGGTCTTGTTTCAGTCAGTTGTTTGATGCAATGGCCTCTCCTAGCAGGTGTAACTGATCCCTTGCTACATCCCACAGCTCACCTGTACGTTACGCCACTACAGTTTTCATAAACTGTTTTGTAAATTAATGGCTTTTTTCAGGTTGCTGAAAAAAATTATCATATTCTACAATAAGGCTCTTAGAAAAAAAAAGCCGTATCTTCAAAAAATTCCACTCTGACTGAATACAAGTTAGAGGCTTGGCTGTCAATATTGTAATAAATACATGAACACAATGTCTACTGAATCTATATTAAATCTCTGGGTTTCTATCATATTATGGTTTTTAATCACATATTTACAATGGCAGCCAAAATACTATCTCTATCCATTTATCTTCTTAATAATCAGCAATGCTCTTTTGTCTGCTGAAAGATCTTTGGTTTAGCCCACACAAGCCATAAAAGTAGAAAACATGATGCAACATGCTATAAGCTCCTGATCGTTTCCATCTACCCACTGAGCACACATTGCTTGCACCTGCTGAAACTGCTCCAGCCTTGCACAAAATGAAACCATTAATAATACTAACATTCATTAATATAAGAAAAATTTTAAAACTCAAGATATTCCACTATGTATTCTAAAAGCTTCAGAGATCAGATAAAATTTTGAATGCACTGGGAAACAGCAGCTCTGCCTTAGGTTAGTCTAACAGTAATTACTCACTACCTTTGAAAATAAGTCCTTAAAGTTGTTTCAAACTGTGTGTAAAGTACACCATCTTCTACTGAGAGGAAGTGTGTATTTTTTTCATTTAATACAGTAAGCAATGACACTTTCAGCGGTTTTTAGTTGCTGGTATTTGAACTGTGACCTTTGATTTTGTCCTAGAATTCTTCACATACTTTCTAAAGCCCCAGAAGTCTTGGGTGAGCACATCAGAGTCTTTTCTTTCCAATTAAAGTCCCTCTTCTTCAAACGCCTTTCCATCTTTCTCTAGTTTAACACTGAGCTTGTTTGCCACAAACCATTATCCACAGAAATTTGTCTTCAGTTACAAAACCTCATTCATCTCTCTTCAAACATTTTCAGACTTCTAGGTGCAGAACAGCAGAAGGTGTACAAGGTGTTTGCTTGTCACTGGTTTTGCTCATCTTAAACCTAATTGCCTCTGTGTACAATTCTGTCCAAACCTGGACAGATTTGTGTAAATTAACTAGTCATATTTCACATCACAATGTTAAATATAAAGTTTTAACTAAAATATAAATGCCTGAAGCATCTCCTGAAATATTTACCTCCACCGAGTACAGATCAGGTATGCAAAGCTGTTCACTGAGCCTGCACTGCAGACATCTAAGGTTAAGCAAGATGAATTCTACTGCCTCCACCACATTCTTGGTTCAGTTACTGGGAAAGTACTGCAGAGACACTTCCATATAACAGATCGTGTTACCTGACTAAAGGCTAAGCAATTAAACGCAAAGCCACAGCAAGGATCAGAACAATTAGCAAAACCAAGTGCACACACTCAGCAATTCGAAAAACATGGAAGAGGAACAACACAGATGACTGCTCCTAGTGCAAAACCCACTAAACAAGTGTAGGAAACTCCCTAGAAAACTCTGCAAACTGAGGGATTACCTGAAGGTTGTAAGTCTTCAGAGGAATGAGAATTTAGGGACTGTATAAAATTTATTAGAGGATTATATTTTTGATGGATTGCAGCAGTGTGCCAAACTTAACCACCAAAATTGCGTAAAGGTATACTGGAGAGAAAGAGGCATAGAACACCCAAGGACAAAGAGAATAAAGGGGACCAGTCCCATGTAGACAGCTTACCAATGACACTGCACTGCTGCAGTCCATCCCATATTATTATTGCACCCTATTTCTAACTGGTCTTTTGTGCATGCACCTGTCAAGGCTAGCAAACCTCAAGTGGGACTAGCCCACAAGCAGGACAACAGGAGTATGATACACTGGAGCAGGACCACACGTCTGAGGCACTTGAAGGTCCAGGGGCCTGCAAAGGGGAAACGTGGGCTGGATGCCAGTCACTGCCTGGAGTGTCTCACAGAGCAGCTGTGTGCACACCCACAGGTGAGGCTCAGCCTGGCCAGCTGGAGAATGAGGAAGGTGGAGCAGCAGCACCCAGCAGAGTCTCTGTTTACACAGGTGCCAGGACAGGCACTGCACTCTGCCCCTGTGGATTTGTGGCTGGCAGTGTTTATTGTTAGTATTGTGTGTAGGTGTGCACACAGGTGTTGTTTTATATTGGTACAAGCTTGATGATACAGAATCACAACAGCCTGGGGTCCTTTGGCTTGGGAGGGAAAAATAAAAAAGCCCTTGTCCCAAAAGCCAGGAGACTCTGCTGCCATGAAGAAAGTGAAGGGCCACATGGACACTGGCAAAAAAACCTCCTGTTGAAATTTTTAGTTGGTCTAAAAGGTTTATATATTTCCAAATACCTGAGTGGCCATTTAGTTTGTTTTAGGTATCTGTAACATATGGAGAGTAAAAGAGATTACTTTATTCAAATATCTGTTTCATTACATAGTCTGGCTATGATAAAATAGAAATAAAATATTGGTGACTCCACAGCTGCTGTATCATGAAACAGCTGAAAGGCTATGAATACTGATTTAAGTATTTATGCAATAAAGAAATTCTTTTTCTTTCAAACCACTCCCCTAAGTATCTTCCCAAAGAAAGAACATATCCAGAAGTTACCCTTTTTTTTCAATCAGCAAGTCTGTAGGCAATGCATTGGTTTAGAAAATAATTATCATCTTCCTTTTTTCCTCAATCAACAACACCAAAATTTTGAAGGGAAACACTACCAGTTTCCTTAAATTTTCAGTATTTTATGTGGTGCTAACGATTTTATCCCGCATACACTTGGGTACACATACATGCAGATTCGTGTATCTACAGCCTTTTAATATACAATCATTTTGATAAATCTAGATAACTCCATTAAGGTGATTAGGATGAGGTCTGATTAGACCTCTCAAATCACTGAGGGAAAAAATAATAAAAACCCCTGCCAAATAAAAAACGATTAAGGGCCCCAACTCGTTTATTTTAATTTCTAAACCATTTCAGCAATGGCCTGTAACAGACTTACATGAGCACTTCTTGCAAGCACAGATATCACCTGGCAACTACGACATTTAATTAAATTTGAAAACCCCTACTGTGAGTATTGTGGCATTATTATGTACTTTTGGTGGTCGACCACAAAAAGTCTCAGAGACAAACTGTAAGGGTTTCCAAAAGGGATAAATCAACAGCAGCTAGCCCAACAGTGTACAAATCCACGGCCAGGGATCCTCTGAACTGATGATGGACTGCAACTGCCACCTGCAAAATTCCAGATGACTGATTTCCAACCAGAAATGCCCAGCCCAGACCTACACTGGTTTTACAACTGGCACGTTTCAAGGAGTCACAGCAAGACCTGACTTTGGAAAACAGTCTTTTTCCTGGAGTGCTAAGAGGGAGCCCCACTTGATGCTAAGATCAATCTCTGTGTAAAACTATACCCAATGATTTTGGAAAAGAATTCATAACTGAATGCACAGACTCCAAGTAGCCTCCTAACTTTAAAATGCCTTTTTCCAGCATAGTTACAATCTTTCTAGAAATTTTTAGCCAACCCTGATCCTTTGAGTTGCACCACTTGGGTCGTCTCTGAAAGCAACAGTGCACAAAGGTCTCGGAACACGAGGAGATCCTTTGGACATGGCTCATGCCAATTGCTCCACACCAACATCACACCATAACCCAACCAACTCCAGAACTGAAAGTTCTTGTTACATTCAAAGTTCTGCACCAAAGCTAATAAATTCCAAGCAGCAGGGCTTGTTCACACCAGAGGTTGCCATGACTCAACAAATCAATAATTAACAACTTCGACTCACGCAAAACTGACAAGGCTGAAAATTTTTAATCACATTTTAGGAGATTAGTCTGGTTTTGCAAATTGTGCAAGACTTGACTACATCTGTGTCAAGTCTTGCACAATATTTCAATATTTCAGGAAGAAAATAAACTGTATTTGGCACAGAGTGCACTGTATTAGTACAACAGGCACACAGCCAGCATCAGCCTATTCCCTGATCTGTTCCACTTCTTCTCATCATCCTACTTATAGTTTTTCAGATCTGCTTCTCTTCCTACATCACCCCATAAAGGTAAGTGATCCAGAGAGTCAAAGACACATTATGGCCCCTTATCACCAAAGAGCCATAATTTTGCCATGATGATTCAGGAATCTTGCCCAAACAGTACTGCAAGAGACAAGCTGAAGAGTAAGAACCAGAAATGCAAATGGATTAGTGTCAGCAGATACATTAAACAGGATACTATATGCAGGCAAGTGCTCACAGTGTTCAATTTCCAGAATAAAAAAAAAAAAAAAAATTAGTATTAAGTTTACTCTCATTGAGTTCATCTTTTTTTTTTTGTGCATAAGCTCAGGGCAAGGGGAGTGTCATTACAGGCTGTAGTGCTAAGATCTTTTTGTACTGATGTTAAGCAAAACAATGGTTATTACATATCTCGTATCTCTGTTCAGTCTAGACAGCCTGGTTTAATTCCAATATCGTTTTCTGATCACCTTAGTATCTTCAGTAAAAGGCTGTTTATACCACTGGAAGAGAAGCAGGGCATTTGCCAGGCAAACTGTAAAGGAACTTCGGGCTACGGATACTTTGTGAAGTGTGAAACTTCCATTTTTCTTGTGTAAACATAAAATAGAAAGCTTATAATAAATCTCATCCAAAGGAATTTCTGTGGTTTATAATATTTACGTCATTTTTCATCCAGATTTTGTAAGTTTTAAAGAGAAAAAAAATTATTCATCTAAGTAATTATCAATATTAGCAACTTAACAGTCTAAAGTTTGGTCAAGTTTTATAACAATAGTTAAGAAGACAGAGCAAAATTATAAATATGTTTAGAGATGTCTGAAAATCCTCTTGAATTTCTTTTTGGATAAAAGAAAAATAATATATTGTACTGTAAGAACTATAATGCAGATATTTGGAATAATCAATTGGAATAACCAAAATCTAGTCCATTGCTTAAGGTCACTTGTTTACTTTATTAAATTTGTTTAAATAAAAAAAAAAAGACAGCATAAGGACAATCATTTTTATAACTCTGTATGGAGCAGATTTTTTTGCTTTGACAAATATTAACCTATTTAATCCTTTTTTTGTAGTAACAGTACCAAGGAATAGAACTGGAATTACAGATATTCTCCATCAAATTATCTATTTGTATCAAAAGGGTCAAACTCCACTGCAATACACAGTGTTGGGCCAGTAACATCAAACGAATGGCAATAAAAGATTTACAGGGGAAATTCTCGTAACTATTCAAAGCAGATGATGACTTGAGAAGCCAGAGAATGCACAAACTTGGAAGAAAAGTCCTATTTCTGGAACCATAGGCTGTCTTACCAAAGTCCATCAAATTTTGTAAAGTGTATTTTTCTATAGTGGCATTTTTCTTTCATTGTGACATTTGGTATATGTGAAAGCAATTATTTCACTACTGCCACAATATGCTTCTTCCTCTCTGGCACAAATGGCACAGATCCTGGCTTGCTGTGCTTACGACGATTCAGTTCCCTAGAAACAAAACAGAAAAATGAAACTCAGTAATGAGTACAAACACTTAAGAAATACTAGCTTCCTCCTCAAGCTACTAATGGAATTACACTACAAAGAAAACCAAAAAAGTTGAAGAATTGCTCTGCTTCTATTAACCAAAAGCCAGATACTCCTTTGGGATGAAGGACCATCCCTTTTGAAAGTAACTTTAAATTTGGCTAATTTAGAAAGGTTTCAAATGGAGTCTTTCCTTGGGAGCTCAGCTTGGTTTTCATGTCAACAGGATCAGCTGCTCATATTTATGGCGTTTTTTAGCTAATAAAGATGACTAAGACCCACCACTTCACTGTTAGTTCAATGGCTACAGCAAAGTATGCCACCTCCTGCTCCTAGAAACTCCAATATGGCAATGATCCAGGTGGCATAAAACATTCATCCTGGAATCTGGCATTATCAAAAAAACCAAAACCACAAACCCACAAAGAAACCAAACAAAATCAAAAAACCCTCCACACCCCAAAACAGGCCATCCTATTTGCATTGCAATAGGGCATCATGTCATGCTTAACCAAGCAGGCTCTTTCCAACATGGTATCTGTGGCCCTGTCTTCACTGTACTTTTGGAAGCAGCCAGTCCTCACTGACACTCATCTGCATTTTCCTTATAATCAATCCAGTAGCTCATGATCACTCATTCAGATGTTCGAAGGGGCTCTATCACTCCCATACACTGCTGCCTCACAGCAGCACTGCAGTGATGCATTTCATAAAGAGGAAGAGCAAGCAAAGCCAGAAGAGCAAAAGAGGAACACATACTTCCGCCGCCGAGCCTCTCTCATGATCCGCTGCTCCTTGATTTGGCAGTAAATGCTCTTGGGCAGGTGTCGGTGCTGAGCTATGCGCCGGATCTGTGGGTGAAACTGGAACTTCTCCTTCAGCTTCTGATTGTAATTCATAGCTGCCTTCTCTCGGGGTGCAAGCTCCAGGGAAAATAACACAGACAAGCACGTTATAAAAGAGCAGAGATTTAAATGCCAATCTTCTCTACAAAACAAAATTTTAACTTTTCATTCAAATGGCTTTCTCCTAGCAAATTCCTTCAGAATAAGGGTAGGCAGGTATTAAAAAAATCTAAAATTCCAACAATATCCCAATGCTCAAACACAAAACTTTATTATCAATTTGAAGCTGAGTGAAGTAACCAAATTTAATTCCTGAGAACCAGATTTTAATGTGCTGCAGAGTAACAAAAGAGAACATAAAGAACTGACAGTAAATACCCTTTGATTAGTCTTTCTTAACCTCTGATGATGATCAACGTTCCCTGTAAAACAAAGATTTGCAGGCATTTTAATCACTAGCCAGTGTAATTACAAATGCTATAGAAGAACTGTCTTCATGAACAGCTTTACAGACAGCTCTTCTGGTGGCCTAAATCTTACCCAGCACCCTGATCCTTTGCAAAGCACGGATCAGATTTCAAGTATTAGCTTGACTATATGGAGTTCCAACTTACATCAAACAGCTAAAAAAAGTCTTAGTATCACAAACACATGAAATACAGGTGCATTGGTATTGCTACAAAAGACTAATTTTTAATTCATGTTTAAAATTCTGTCCGAGCCACCATTAACAACGCTGAAATTAAGAAATTCTTAATTTTCCTGACAGCCAATCTACAGATGTTTTTTTTTCAATTAGGCTTTTTTCCTTTGGTCCTAATGTTTATTTATCAAAAGGAAAAAAATGTGTCTCCTGTGTTTTTGTTTAAAGCATGCATTGCTTCATGAGCAATAGCAATCTCTATGTATTTTGGATTTACTTGGATCTCTGGGAGTTTCAGCTTCATTTCAGTCTAGTGAGTTTTCATATAAACATAAAATCTGTTAGTATTAAATATGTGATTATGATAATCCCATCCTCTTTTTCCTACCCTCCTGCCCAAACTCTGTAACTCCAATATTTCAGACATCTTAAAAACCCTTCATATTTTCAATTAAAACATGGCACCAGTCTTTTGCCATTCCACATTTATGTCATACACTACTATCTACACCTAAAATATTAAAACAATAGTTCAGACAACTTCTACTTATTCAGCTTCAAAAATGATTCAGTGTCACTAATTTCTCACTTTCAAGAAAAAACAGAAACCAATGCTAACAAAAAAAAAAGCAGTAACAAAACCAACAACTTTATTACACACACAGCTGGAAATTCCACTTACAATATAATGAAACGTGTTTCCCTACCCTTGAAATCAGCAATCGGCTATTTATTCTCCACTCAGAATATCACTTTTGTATGTGACTTCTGGTAGAATTTTTCATCAATTCTGAATAAATAAATATCACACTCAGATGATTTGGGTCTAGAATACCATAAATGATCTGGAAAAAAGTACTGATAAAACATACCACAAAGGAGCTTCTGATTTGGGACAATAAAGAAACCGGGTACCAGATACAGAGTTGCTCATGGCTCTAAATATTCTTATTCAGACATCAGAGATACATGATGCTCTTAACCTGTTTCTCTACACCCTCTGTTCATAAAACCCAAATCCTTCTGCTTTTCTTACATTCATTGTGGCCTCTGAAATTGAAATTGAGTTAATTTTACAGTCTTAACCCACTAAAGCTACCCTCTCCCTTTTACTGAAATTCTTTCCTGTGAGCCAGCCTGTAATAGCTGGTTCACTCTCAAGAAACCCCAGGTGTTCCAACTCTGCAGAAAACTGCCAACATAATCCAAATTAAAGAGCTTTATTTTAATTAAATGCAATGATTTTCTTTTAATTTTAGAAGAGCAAATTGCTGCCCATTTAGTATAACCTTGATGATTCTACAGACAAGCGGTGAATCTGTAAACTAAAGATACATCCAGGACACCTTATTTAAAAAATTAATATGGATTAAGAGGTGGTGGAGCCTGACTCCACTTTTATGGGTAATGTGGTATAGAAAAAAGGCACAGAGCTGGTGACTTTCCACCCAACTACTGGATGCCAGTGGCCAACACACCCAGCTGTGCTAAGTGCACCCTCATCCACACGATGGTAAAAGCAAACTTTGCAGGAATGACAAGTTTCCTTTATGAGAGATAGCAGATAGCTAAGAAAGCACACTGCAACAATGCACTGAATTCCAACTCTCTCTTGCAAGTCACTTTACAAAGGTCAGTGTGAATAGCTGAAGAGAACAGCGTTATTTCCCATTCTGTTTTGGGCTGGAGAAGATGCACGGCATGATTTGCAGGATGAGAGATTTCATTTATAGGGACTAGAACACTCCAATTTAATAACTATAATAAATTAGGATTTATGTGACATCATGAGGGGGAAGACATATGACTATTTTTTCATATGCAACAAAAATGAATGTACAATTTCTTTCCTACATGAAGAAAATGAATATTATATGACAGAAGCATAGCTGATTTGTGTCACTACCACAGGAGGACTTCACAGCAAAAACTTACAGTGCAAAAAGGGGAAAAAGAACTCTTTAAATGCAACCAAGTTGTCACCAATAGGAAAATGCCTCCCTGAGTAAACTGCCCATGTCTCTTCTCCTCCCTCCTGATGACACAAACTGCTTATTTTTCCATCTAAGCAGAAGGAAAGTAAGCATTTTTGCAGAACCCTGATTAAAGGCTAAAACTACTCTTAAAATAAATTTCTCCTCTTCAAGAGGGTTGTATTTAAAACTCCACACTATTAAGACTTCTGTAATTCAGCATGAGACTATGAAATGAATGTTTATCTGTCCTTTTCAGGTTGCCCCTCTAGGTTAGGACAGGCAAGAGAACAGATGCAATATATTTTTAGAATCCAGATATATCCCAGCAGTTTTCCACACCATAGCTTGTCTTTATTTATTTTTCTATTGCTCTGCTGAAAACACCTTTCTAAATTTATTGCCATGAAGTTCAGTATCCTTTATTTACTGGACCAAAAACTTTGATCTCTTTACATCTACATGGCTGACAAAAGCAAAAAACAGAAAGGTAATGTAAGGCAATGTAGATGTTAAGAGCATAAAATCATAGCTAAGGGGCTGAAGTTACAGGTGCACTGAATCACAAGCCCAAAATCACTATGAATAGCATGACACATCCCACAGTATCTGGTACTGCTTGTTATCAGCATTACCTCAGAAAATGGACTCACATACTAGAAACAGACTGAAAGGATAAACAATTGCTTAAGACAGTTTTGATGTGCTCCTGTTAACGCACTTTGCCAGATCAAAACCAAGATTTCTAACTGCACTTTCTCCTATCTCTACTAGCCCATACTGAAAATCTGGTATTTCTGCATTTTTGAAGAAAGCAGCAAACCTATGCTCCACTACTGTTCACTCAACCATTTGTAGTTTCACTTAAAATCCTAAGCATCCTAACGCACTGCTTTTTTCTAATTCATAAAAGTAACAGAGTTTACTTTAAGGTTTTGCAGCTGTTACTCCGAAAAGTAATGTTACTAAGAATTCACACTCTAAGAATTGCAGGTATAGTTTCTTTTTTAATGTGGCAGTAGACTAAAGAGCAATACAGCTTTTACAAGTTTTACTGATGGTTCATTGCTCTCAGTACAATTCAAAAAAACCTAGTCTATCCCTTTCTTTCTATCAATTACATTAATTGTACGCTATTAACTGATATCTACTCTATTACTGCTGCTTTTTCAGCCTTTCCACTCAGATGAGGCTCTATTTCCCTCCTCAAAAGTCAAAATCATTTATCTTTTCATAAATCCCAAACTTACTCAAAAGCACAGGTAGAAAAGCATCAAGCATACTTAACAAGCTGTATTTTATGTATTTGAACAGTCTAGAGTTTCTGAAGTCTTAACTGAATCTTCTGCTTCTGGGCATGCAGAGATAGATGTTTACTGCTTTAAAAACAGCACCTGTTACGTCCAATTTAAGAGTATATTTTTACAAATTAACGAAAAATTATTAAAAACTAGATGTTGAAAATTATATTGAAGCAACCTCTGCAGCAGCTCCAACACAGAGATTTGGGTTTTGTTACCCCTACATAAAACCCATGCAGACTTAATTGTCAGTGGAGCAGAGACAAGAAGCCTCTGGCTCCTCCAGAGACTTTTCTTTTTTCTTTCATGTTTCACTGATTTTGAATAATGAGCGCAGTGCCAAATACATTAAAACCCAAAAGAAATATGCATGTCAGAACTGATGACTGCTCGGGTAGCTACAGTTCAGAAAGTACAACTTTCCAACTGGATAAATGTTCACCAGCCACAACATGAGTACTATATATTCACTGTAACTTCCGTGGAACTCAGCAATGCAAAAAACCAAGTACTCACCAAAAGAAAAAAAAAAGTTTGATTACTATTTTTCTTTTTCTTTCAGGATGTTGGTTTCTACCCACCCCCAGCACAAAAATATCCATCTTAAAATACAATGTATTGCAAGATTTTAGCATTATGTCAGAAATACAGTAACCTCTGGATGAGTCATTCAATCAAATCTTCTCAGAAAAACAGCAGACCAAGCAACTAAGCATTTAAGATGTATTTTGACGCTTCTGACAGAATTACTGAATGTTCAGCTTTGAATATTTGAAACATTAAAAAAATAGCCACAGACTGTGGAAGAACTGGACATTTATAAAATAAGCAAGCATATGTCTATGAAGATAAGAACACCAATACTCTTTAAAAAAGAAGCAGATACTAAAGAAAAATCAGTGGAACCTGCTAAATAGCCATTAACAGTTGCAGTGTTAAGAATCACAGCAACTACCAGGCTGGATCAAACAGGGATCTGCACAGTTGCCTGAATCCAAGCAACAGTGCCAAAATGTATCCAAGAGCATGATAAGCGATGAGGACGCCTGAGTCCTATTAGCTACAGTTACTCTCTAAACATCTGAAAAATAAAGTTTCATAGTGCTTCTAAAAAAATTTTTAACTATAGCCACTTCAGACAGCTTCAAATTCTGTGTCTTGCTAAATTCACAGCTTCACTACCACCATGGTTAAACACATTTCCACATAAGATAGGGGGATGTGAAACATTCTCATTATAATGTAATTGTAATTCTTCACAAGTTCATCTCTGTCCTGTGAAGTGAGCGCAACTTTTGTACATAATACACTATGTCCCTTTTAAGGTCTTCCTGTATTTCTAAATAGTTTTGCTTTCTTAAGGTGTCTTTTGATGTTGCAAGGTGTTTTTTCTAGGATAGGATGATAAATTCTGTATTCTAAATTATGGGAGGATTTTCACTTCTGATA
>WEKY01061492.1:59987-77762 GCA_013390045.1 Picathartes gymnocephalus
AGGGGGAAGAAAAAAAACCTCACAAAAAAAAAAAAAAAAAAAAAAAAAAAAAGGTATCCTTTAAAAAACTACAATGAAAAAAAAATTCAACCTAAACAGTTGTTCATAATCACAATTACTGCAGAGATCACAAAGCTGTGGGGTTTTTTTATCTACGGCTCTATAGCAAAACTGAGAATAATAACAGGACTTCCCAATACCTATGGTGGGCAATGGCTAAAGATATACATGTTATTTTAACTGTGCTACTCCATATCCAGTGCTTCAGAGTGTGCAGCAGTCCATAAATTATCCTGTTTCCAGTGCAGCCCGCAGTACTCCTCCACTCTCTCCACCTGCCACCCCTCCCAGCGCTGCTTCACTTCCTTCCTACAGATACTTAAAGTTGATGGAGCTTCAGGTAATCACAAGCAGTCCCAGACATAAGAATGCAACAGACCCAGCATCTCAGCTGTACCACATTCTTCCCTTTCCTCTCTCCGCAACCTTTCACAAGATCATGAAGAAATTCCCCCAGACAGTTCTGCCGAGGGGCTCAGAACAGGCAAAGTAAGCACCTCCAAAATACCCTAACAATATAAAGCTACATAAAGGGATTACTCCCAGCAGAAAAAGTGCCAAATTCATTCTCCAAAGTCACTCAATACTTTGACACAACTGTGCAGATGAATCTATGCAATTGGAAACTGAAAGGAACAGTTGGACTTTGTACATAGACATTTGAACAAGTGTAACTGAAAAGACTTATCTAATGAGGCTGGTGCTTGTTCACACCAGGAACACCTCGACCAAACAGACTTACATTCAATTAAGTGGACTTCAGATACTGCCCACTTAGTACCTGAGAGTTATACAAGTTAATGACAATCTTAGTGTCAAACTACACATCAGTGCCAACAGTCTACTTTACAATACAAATGCTTATCATAGCATGATTTTTTTTTTTAACAAATTAACTGAATGAATGAACATGAACTAATCACATGCCAGTCAAAATTTTTAGAAGTAGTAACTGAACTTCAATAGAATTACTTAAGTATGGCTAAACAGAATTTATTACCTTTTTTCCAGTGGAAACGGATGAATTCTAACCATTAGCACACAGGTAAAAAACTCAAATCTAGTTTAGATAGAACTGATGATTACTGTTAACATTAAACAAGACCAAAAAAAGTCATCTTGTGCAATAATGAGGCATGTCATTTTCTTACCATTAAGCTGCAGTAATGCAATGAGCTATACTGCACATCAGTTTGCAAATTAAACACAAATGTCAAACTATAATTTTACAGTTTCCCTTTATAAACAAGTTTTTAAAAGTTGAAGAGGCTAACTGGTTGTAGTAATAACAAAAAAACCCCAAACATCTTGTGATAACAAAAAGCAACTCTTACCACTCCCAGTTTTTCAGAAGCATTAGCTTTCCAAAGGCGAATATTCATCTCATCTGAGCCACACAGAATGTATTTGTTATCTGAAGTCCACTTTACAGTGATGACGTGCTGCATTCGTTTGGTATGATAAACCTCCCTAGAAGGAAGAGAAACATTTTAAAATGATCTATGATCACTTTTCTCACTATTACCTTTCAAGCAGCAGAAAGCATTCCATCCAAAGCAAAATTTTTTTTTACTTTTTCTTGCTGTTGTTTCTAAAAAAATTTGACTTGTTTAAACATTGAGCTGATCTTATCTTTCTAGAGATACAAATACAAAGTGTGATAGACTGATACAAGATTGCCTAGGATAAGATGCTTTTAAAATAAGTGCTTTCACAGAAATTATAGTAAAGAGTTAAATAATAACTCTTTTTGCAAAACATGCTAAGGGTATGAAATGCATACTGCTTCTGAAGTAATTTTGATTAATATGCTTTTACATTGAGATTATTACAGAATGGGATGCAGAAAAATAGGTGCCAAAGCATCTGACACCACCATTGTGAATAAGAAAAAGAACAGCAAAAAAATGTCTCCCAGATGTCCATTTATATGGCAATGGATTTGCTACTCTTCATTGTCATTTCCCTCCTATACCCAAAAATGGACTTAACTTCTTTTTTAATTTCTGTTGATCAGACTCCTGCTCAACAAGTGCTGTTGAAAAATGTTTCTACATGCTACATTTAAACCAATATTTAAGTCAAACTCTTGTATAATTTTCATTAAGTATGTAGCAAACAAATTTATTCTTTTATTTCTGCTATAAAAATAAAGAACTAAACACACTTTCTTGGTAATTTTAGCTATTTATTAGCACTCTGAAAGGAAGGAAAAAGTAAGGCCTATTTATTGTCCACCAATAGCCACTTGTTTGATGCATCAGTCATGCACTACAGCTTATTCTCTTTCTTCTACCCAGTTATTTTTGCAATGAAAATCCAAGTAGTAATGTGTCGCTGTTCTTTCTGAGATGCGCCACAAAGAAGTCAGAGGCACTCGTCCATCTTGACATGTTCCAACTGAATTTTATTTAAAGTCCCGCGTCTTTTATACACATGGACTTAGGTATCATATTATTGGCTAAGAACATTGCCATCCTCTTAAACTTACTGGTCAGTTAAGGATAACAACAAAAGTCCAACCTCTTTATGGAAATGCACAGCTGCACAGGTGTTTACATTCCTGAATTGCACAGATCTTACAAACAACACCGCAAACCGTGAGAAAGCTTTCTCTCTGTCTTAAAACTGCAGTTAATATGCCTGGGTTTTTCTGCTCAGGCTTTTAACAGTATCCACAGTAATGCAAAAGAAACACAGAAACAACATCTATTCAAGTGTTGTGGAGGAACTAGACTGAGAATGGTATGAGGTGGTTGTGAGAAAAAGAAAAGTAATCAAAATATAAGAATAAATAAGCTCTGATAATTCACCAGCAAGCAATACTCTACAAGAACAACTATGTGGAAGACTGAGCACAACTACCATCAGAAAACATTAATACTCACATCAGCTTTTCACTGTTTAATGGCATGTGTGCCCATCTGCACTTTCACAAGAATTTCTATGTTTACTTTCCTTCTACTACGTGACTCAATAACAAAGCTTTTCTTCACCCACCTATGGGGAACTAAGTCCTTTTCCTTTCTATACTCTGAATTTGCAGACTTTGCCTATCCTGTGGCTGTCATCACAAGGTATTAAATACCATTTTTCATGGTCAGGAAAAACAGAGAACATGGCCAAATAACTTGGATCTGTCATTTAAAACGTCACAGAGAAATACAGTTCTGTATACTAAGCATTTACTAAATTTAATCAACTTCATAATAAATCTTACTTCTTAAGGCTAAACAATTTCATTATTTAAATTTTCATTTAAAAATAAAATAGAAAGCAATGGAAGTTAGGAGTTTTTCAGATTGGCAGGACATCAGAAGTCAAAACTAGAATAGCATCAGGATCCTTATTTACAAATATTCCTAACTGCCCTCTCACTTTTCCAAATAGGATCAGATCTTCTATTTAGAGACTTTTCTCCATTCCATGAGATTAATATGAACTGCGCAATTCTAAAGAAGCCCAGCTTCTAAAGAATTTTAAGTGTACCAGAACGCTCCAATTAGCTTACATGAGGCAAAAATTTTCATTTGTAAGGCCTCTCTTCACTGTATTTATGGTTACTACACAAAAGGGGAAAAAGTGGGGACAAAGAAAAAAACCTCTTCCACAGGCCTTGGCAACAATCTGCTAAAATATGAAATAAAGCCTTTTACTGTTACATTATGGGGTCTGCAAACCCCATATCCTCAGTGGTGTGTTAACTTTGCATATCACCACTTTTGTGTACACTATTAATTCATACAAAGAAGCTGCTAATCAAATTGTTTAATAATGCAAGGATTAGAAAAAAAACCAAAAACCTACAAAGGAACTGCACTACCTAATTACATTTAAAGTATTATTGCAAGACAAAAAGGAAATTAAAACTATCTGTAGATTACATACAGAGGGAATGTAAGCAGCCCCTCCCACTCTTTAATGCAGCACAAGAGCACGAACAGTTACACAGCAAGCATAATTCCATCAATCAATAATAAAATATACTCCTTCACCAAAAAATATTTCAACATTTTCACCCTCAAACCACCTAGAACTTGACTTAGTAACAACTTTCAAGGGCAACAAGGTTGGATAGAGAAAGTCAAGAAGAAGTAAAATAAAGTTAAGAATAAATAAAAAGGAGGAAGAACTGACAGGAAAGAATAATGAAGGCAGGTTTATGAAGATCAAATGATACCACAAAGATCAGATAACGTGCTTCAGTTTTCATCAAACTGAAAGAAAAATAAAAAATAATGGAGACACAGTAGATTCAATCTGAACTCCAGCAAAATATTTAATAAACTGACTTATGAAACCTTACATGAAAAACAAAATCCACGTGAATTGTATTCAAAGCACTGTATTACAAATCAAAACCAGGTTAACAAAATATGAACAAAAGGTAGTTAGTGCACTGAAACTGATCACAAACTGATCCTCAGGAATTCATACAGCAATCTATTTTACAAAATGTCTTTAGCAATCATCCATATAGGATGAAGACAATCCCTAGAAAACCAAATGCTACAGTGTTGTAATACACTGCAAACTTCAGTGATGACAGAAACAGTATAAAGCAACCTACAAACATTAAAGATGTATAGAGAAGGAAATCAAATGGGATTCACCTTGGTAAAATACAAATGACCCAAGCACAATAATCCACTCTAATTTTAATTCCATGTTGTGGAACTACTGTTACTTGTTAAGTAGTTCCATACTCCAGAATTAAGTCAATTACACAGCCTGTCAGCTTCAAGCTATCAACAGAGTAAGCTTTCAACACTTACAGGAAGTAAATGCCCCAATGAAGATGTTAATGAATGAATTAGTAATTTTGAGGATTTGGGAGGAAGCCACTGGAATGAATGACAGCAAGAGAGAAAGGCGTAAAACTACTCACCTGCTGTGACCTTTGTCTACAGGAAAGATGCGGACGGACTTATCAAAGCTGGCAGACACAAATTCTTTCCCAGTGGGTGAATAATCCACATCAAGCACAGCAGACACATGATCCATATGCACCATCACAGGTGATTCAAGAAAGCGCATATCAAAAGTATATAAGCTTTAAAATAAATACATCAGTAGCTTAATATCATAACAAGTCCTAAGTGAACAGTACATTTTACACAAACCACATTTAAGGACAGACCCATAGATTCCCCAGAGGGAACTCCTTAAAACAGCTCATAATACATTAAAAGAAAGAAAATGGCATTGTTTAGGCTTTGAAATAAGTTTGTTAATCAGAGGATTTAGTTATTGGATCAGGTTTCTTGCTCACTATCAAAGGACAGATAGGCTCCACTATTCCCTTCATCATGTGCTCATGGGTCACTGACTCCAAGCATCACACTGGCCTCCTTTACGCCATCCTCAGAGATAAGTATGCACGCTGGACTTGTAAAAGCATGTCTGAATCATTACAGCAAGCCTATCAATTCTGAAACGTGTCTAAACATTCCCATATTGTGAACTCCTAGTAATTCAGAGTGTACTGTAAAGTTCAGTTTGGTTGGCACCCTTTCTTACTGCCTAATTATCTTAGGCCAGACAAGTGCAAGGAAAGATTGGTGTAGCAAGCGTAGGAGTGCAGGGAAAGGTTAGTCCTTACCCATGGAGATGCTAGTTCAGCAGAGCACACTATCTATAGAAAAGTATTACGTTAAAAGTAAACACCTAACTGCTGGACCACAGCTGGTTTGCTCCTAAGGACTTCAAAGCTCAGATAAGGTCTAGCTCTACTCTCTTTAACTAAAGAAGCTAGGCAAAATCACTGTGTAGATCATCAAATAAGCATATGTGCTTTACAGACAATGCATTTAGTGAAACCTGACCTGCTTAAGATATACTATTTAGTAGAACGATTATGTTAAAAATAATTAATTCATCAGGTTTCTCACCCTCCTTTCTGCAGATGGATGCATAACTGATATTAAATATATCTTACTGAATACTATAAAGGTTATTATTGCTTTTTCCATCTAAATTCCCCAAGAGAAAGTATGCAGCATCTTATTCAAAACTGCTACTTCATATAATCAGCAAATACTTGCATATGCATTGTTGAGATATGCATTTGCCTTTGCATACTAATTGCTTCAGGCAGCAAGAGGACAATTAGCCCTGACAGCAACAGCTATAGTTTTCAGTTTGGCAAGAGAAAGAAAAAAAAAATTTAAAAATCCCAAACCAACCAAAAAGCAAATTCATAAACAAAAAACCCAAACTTATAAACAAACAGATTAGGTAGTCTAATAGTTTTACCATACCATAACATAAATACAAGAAAAACAGCACCTTGAATATAACAACACTTTCAAGGTCTGAGCCAGATTCCATTTCCTTAGAAAAACAGCCTTAAGATAAGTGATAAAATTCCTATGTTCTAGAAGAAAACAGTGATCTATTGTTAGATCACTGACTTCCTGGAAAAAAGGATATAGAGCAATGGCCTAGTTTTGAAAAGACAGCTTTTTCAATATCAGATTAGCTGTTCACATGAATAGTATTGTTCAAAAGTAAAAAACTGCTCCAAGACATTGAAAGGATAAGTACTGCAGTCTCCAGAACTGTCTCACAAAAGATTAATTTATTTTTTTTTAAGAAATGTTCTGATCAAAATAGCTGATCAGTACAATGTACCATGCCTCACAAGAGCTGGCAAGAAAATAAACACTTATATTGCCTCAGACTGGACCAACAGTACTTGTTTGCCAGGTCTCATTGCAAGTTACACTTGCATTAGTTCAGCCACATTTATTCTAAGTTACACCGCTTTTTACCCTCCAAGTACTGAGACACACAGAAGGCGGCAGTCTACTATAAATTCCTATTTCTTAAAATCAGTATGCCTGCAATTCTCTAAGTTATTAAGCAATTCAATTTAGAGTTTGAGTAGTCTTTTGAAAGTTTATTTTAGGATGATCATAAATTACCAAGATACAGATTAGAAATATAACTTCTCCAGGATTATCAAAAAGGAAGGTTACACTTACTTGTAATCTTCATTTGCTGCAGTAAAAATGAAAGCTTCCATAGGGTTCCAACACAGTGTATTTGTCCTCATGTTCAAGATAACCTGAAATATATTTACACATTGCTACCTTGTTATAGGCAGTAAAATACTCCCTGTAGTTCGGAACTTCCTACATACCACTGAAGACAAGCACTTTGTAGACAGAGAATTATGGCAGAGGAATAGTGACGTGACAGAATGTTTCCTCAGCAGTGTTAGAAGCGAAACCCAAGAACTTCCTGTCCCTCATATGTTTACTCCTTTGGGCTACACAAAAACGAAATTTTCCTCTGTAAATCACCTTAGAATCAAATTCTTCTAAGTGGTCACTTAACATGGCAACCTGCTAGTGGCCAACAAGTAAATCTGGAACTTCCAAAAAATTTCACTTCTCTGTCCTATTTACAGGAACCTTTAGTTAAGTAATCTATAGATACACCGAATTAAATAGTTATTTCAAGGGATACAGTCATTAATTGAAGCTGTGAACCAGCATTTGCAAAGCAATTTTAACATTTTTATGTTCTCCCTGTTATTACCCCTTCATTATTTTATGTCTGAAATTGCAGTTCATGAATTCTCCTGGCCAGTTGCCATTTTTTGTGGAAGTGCCAAGCAATGTATACAGAAGTTACTGTGTTGTGGTGTACTCAGCACTATCACTGTATCAGCAGTGAATCATTCCTCACACATTTGTAAGATTTGCTTGCTGCTTGTAAGCATATGGCCGACAAAGAGGCCAGTTGGCCCTGAAGTGGGAGGAAGGCAGCTGATAACAGACTAATAAAACCCTTCTACTTTGCTAACCGCAAACTAGACAAGAGGCATTAGCAAGCTGTATGTTGCATGTCCCCACTTTGGAGGACAGCTGTGGAACAAGGCAAGGCAGGGAGGAGGTCACCTGACACACCAGACACAGCAGCTTTGGCTTATGCCACGTCTGAGAGGAACTTCCAGCCATCTATTTGAAAATAAGAACTACACATTATGCCTGACACAAAGTAGATGTGTAATTACAGAGCAACTTTTTAACAAACTGAACAACTCTAAACTGGATTTTCTACAATGCTCCAGGCCAGCTATAATCCTACTTAAAAATCCTGAAATGTAGGTGTTTAACAGTATCGTACTCAAACCCCATTTTTGTTCTTGACTTACTACACCAAACACCATAAATTTATACACATATTTCAGAATACAGTCACACAATTTCAACTCTTACAGTAATGAACACAGTCTAATAGTGATGACTTTACTGAACACCCCTCCAAAAGACTGCAATGAATGTGTGACTATTCTAATTCTCATTCTCCCTAAGCCCTCATTTCCTAGGTGACACCATCCTGTTCATAATGAAGTCTGTGCTGCAGAACACTGCTCATTTTCAGGAACTACATGCAACCAGAACTGAATGTAATAATCAGATGTCTAAAGTGACCTCTAGTTTAAAAAGTGGACACTGAAATGTCTTCTATTTACACTAATGTGACAACTAGAATTTGCTCCAATTTCAGTATTGTTCTAGTTATAAATCTTGCACAAAACTGCGAAGTTAATAATCAAGGACTGTTCTTTCGTCCTTTCCGTACAAATTTATCAGCCACTGCAAAATGAGCACACAATTAGTGTTAACCCACCAAATGTATAATAAGTACTTTAAATCAGGTCACAAAATAACTTTCATATTGCCAAAAAATCCATCTCTTTCAAAAGGAGTCAAGTTCTGTCATGCTCCAAATCTTTATTTTTTCACTGAAATTTACAAGCCTTCAGTTCATTTCAGCAGAGGCTTTTGGAATTAAAATAGTGCATGAGAAATGAGACTGTCTCAACAGTTCTAGCATTAGGTTCAGTAACAACTGATGTAAGACAACCTGGGCTGGAAGTGATTTAAGCTGCTGTAAATACATTAATAATGGCATTTCAGAACTGTATCAGCCCATACCAAAGCCATCTTTTACCACATCGTCTCATAAAATGGGTAAGTTTAAGTCCTTATCAAGACATGCCAAAATTGTGAAGTCCCTGAAGACTTTGTTCTCTTGGTTTATTTAACTGTGAACAGTTGCTTACAAGGAGTGTCAGCCTGGAAATGTTGAGATTACTTTAACACCGAAAAAATTACCCAAATAATTAACCTGTCTTCCTTTACTACCTACAAGGTATTTGGTTGAGATGAACACCTAACAATGTAACAAGCAAGAGAAAACATAGTTCCTGTCAGCTGTTTAAATGCTGAAGTCTACCTTGAAAACACCCTAAGCTTTCCTGAGCCTATAAGTTGCACAAGAATGACTTTTAGTTTGAAAGTGTACCACCTCCTACCAAACAAAATATTTTCCTCTTGTCTTTCAACAGAATTGCTTTCATTAATCTCTCCCAACTTTTTTTAGCCTAGTTCTTATTTTGAACTTAGGTAGCATCTCATAATCTTATTCCTCCCTCTTTTAAATTTAAGGCTTCAAAACCCCCATCCAGGACAAACGGGCAACTGAGCTACTGCTTCATGATGTGAGAAGCTGTACTCCTATTTCCATTAATGAAGGGACTCCCACTGAATTCCAACTGATTTGCTGATCAAATCCCAGGAACACAGCAGTGCCAGAAGCCAGTGGCCATATGTAAGTAAGGTACCTCTAACAAGCAAAACCCTTCTCTTAGGAGCTCCAGAGCTTTTAGCTCCCAATGCAGAAATGGGCATTTCACCTCCCCTCCACAGCAGAATCATCCCTATCCCAGGAGGAAACCCAGTACTGTCCACGGAAGCAAGGAAGTACTAATCACTGTTTTATTCCTACAGCAGGAAATGCACCTCAGCACGCTGCTGAGATACACATACACAAACATGTGCACACAGCTCCCTATGCACATGCATGTACAGTCATATATTTAGCATATATACAGATGTAAAATTCTGTTAGATTCAAACTTAGTTCACAAAGGATCAAACTGCATTCTTTGACCTTGTAACTGCAGCTCTACAGCACTGGATGTGTTCATTTCAACATTCAGGTCTGCAGCTGGCATCACTGACAAGTTTTTATAAGCACTGCCTCAGTGAGCCAAGTAAAACTTCACTAAAAGATGTTGGGGCTCAGGGAGAAAAAGAAATACTGTTGTGCCAACAACATTCCTATTTTATAGCTAAATACCATTATAATGTTGTAGTGTGTATCAGATTAATGGCACTGCAGACAGTATGTAACACAGGAGAACTCTGAGTTCATATTCACAAGCCAGAATATTGTATTTCAAGAAGAATATTGTTAAGATAGTTTTGGGGCTCAGAACTACTGAACTTGATTGAGGTTTGATGTGTGTGTATGAATTACCAGCTTCTTATCTAAAATAAATACAAATATTCTGTTAAACAGGAATCTTTACGTCATTGGTAAGTTCCACATATAAATACTATTTTGTAAAGGAGTTCTGAATGTTTACAGCAGGTGCATAGGGAAGGGTTTATCCCCCTGCAAAGGAAAAACACCTTTTCAAGGGCAGAGCAAGGCTCCCCAGTGGTGAAGTTACTTTGTTTCCTTCTGGCAAGGAGGAGAAAAAAAAAATTAAAATCACACATACATAGACAGAATGCAGTACAAGAACATAAAGTTCTTATTGTGAAATTGCTGTCAGGTCAGGCACTTGATCAAGAATTACAACAGAGTGAGCATGACAGCCTGTCTGAATGCAGAAAAAGGCCCTTCTAACTCTGCATTGTTTCAATCCCAACATTAATTCAAACTCAGAAGACTAAGATGAAAATTCAGTGAACTCACAGTTCAGAGCTTCCCGTTGTCTACTGTCCAAGAGAGTAGAGAACCAACAGTTACAGGGTATTAACATATTCAGTATAATTATTAGCACCAGTAATTAATCTTAAAAAGAAAAATATTACCTTCTTTAATGGAGTTGATTTTCTCATATCATACAGCACGATATTTCTGTCAGAAGCACAGCTTCCCAAAAGGTAAGTCTGAAAAAAAACCCCAAAACCAGTGTGTACGGTCTCTGAAATACTTCCAGAGTGTGGTTAACAGCTTACATCAGATACCTAAGCTATTCCACAAAGCTAGTCATGAGTTTCTCTTTCAGTCAAGGAAGTACATTCCTCCTCATTTTTTCTGTTCAACTAATTACCCAGCACAAACATTTTAAATAGCTTTCCCTGTAAGATTCAGAATTCATGCAGCGTCCTCTACTTTAAACTAACAGACAAATCCTCATAAACACTTTTTCTATGAGCATAGCCGAGTCAAGGAGTTTAACAGGAAGTGCTGTAAAAGCTCAAATGCAACTGTTTTGCCATGGAGAGGGTGAGAAGTCTCAGTCACAAGTAGTAGAATACTGGAACAGATGAACTGGCAGCTCCACAGCCATGTAACTGCTACACTGTATGACTGAGGTACCAGGTACATGTAGCTGTGGGCAGAATGGAGACTGCCCTGCTTTTGTTTCTCCTCTCCTCCACCAACAGAGACAAAAGATAGGAAGGTAAAAATATATGGTACTACATTCCAAAATAATATAACCATCAGAATCTATGTATACGTCCCCCTAAATATTCCATTAAAACATAAAACAAAGTTGGAAGAAAAAATTCAAGATCATGTAAACAGAGCTTAGATCTCATACTGCTCAACAAAAATACTGATTTCCAATATATAACACAAGCATTACCTCAATGGGATTAAATTTCACACTGCTTATGCTATCAAAACCCCAAGTCAGAGAACACTTGGGGCTTGTCCTTTGTTCATCCCAAATGTCCACCTGATGGCCACAGGTAGCAAAAACAGGTTCCTTCCAGTGGTGATCAATTCCTGTAAACACTGTCTTTAAGGGAAAAAAAACAAAGCAAAAATTTTAAAATCTAATTGTTGCATAAATACTCAAGTATGTTCTGTTAGGGAAAAAAAAAAAAAAATCAACAAATCATTGCATATGGAGTCTCACATGGTTTTTCTCACTTATATCATTGAAAACTAAGTCACCAGTGCTACCAGAAACCAAGCCTTATCAGATGTACCCCTTCCAGTAGGCAAGCTTTCTTTTCCATTTAAGGTGCATGTATGCATTTCTTGCTAATTGACAACGGAGTTGACACTAAAGGCATATTTATAAATTCCTGGCTGATTTTAAAGCAAATGAAAATTTTAAGAGTGAAGCTGAATTTTCAGTGGGGCTGGAATGGATTCCACAGACATTGCAATAACTAAAGAGCTTGAAAAAAGCATTTAATATTTTTCCTAACATAAGCTTACCATAAAATTAAAGTGCCAAAATATGTATTTTTAGACTGCTTTTGTCAATAAGGAAGATGTAAAGCTAGTATTTTGCATTGAATGGCTGTGAGGTATTGGCATGAAAAGTAAGTTATTTAATGCAGACTAAGCACTGACAACAGATGTCTAAAGAGACTACAGAGAAATGTGACCAGTTTGCAGCAAAGGGATAATTAGTACAGACAGAGTTACGCAGTCTCTGGTGGCATTGGAGGAGTCCCTTCTGGTTATATGTAAAATGAATGTAATAAAAACATGAAGATACTTGAAAATTGCTGTAATAAAATTTGATGCCATCACCTTACAACCCATTATGATAACAGGTGATATCAAGCTATCTCTCTCTTCTTCAAAAGCTAGATAAGAAATGATTCAAACTTAATTCAAAAGAAGGGATGTGGGAAAATGAAAATTCAGATTTACTACCTTTCCAAGAATTGTATGAATAGGTTCTTCTTCTTCTCCATATTCTGGGCTCTCCATTTTCCACTGCTTCACGGTTTTGTCATCGCCAACCTGGAAATATTGAAGAAATCATGTACAGTTTTAGGTATATATATTCCCTTTTATTTTTCTAGACTGGGAGAGGACACGGGCATGAGAGATGTCCTGAACTGGCCAGAGGAGGATTCCATACCACAGAAAAAAGCTCTGCAATAAAAGCAGCAGTACTAGGAGCAGAAAGAGGAGGTGGGGGCTGGCTCCACAGTGGCTGCCACTCAGAGACTGTCTGGGGATCTGGCTGCTTCTGACAGCAGGCAACTGATGCCCAGTTTGTCACTTCTTTCCCGCTACCACCTTTCCTTCACCGATTCCATTATCTTGATCCACAAAGCTTTTCCAGTTTCCAAGAAAGACAGCTTAATAAGAAAAAGATGAGCTGGAATGATGGCTATTTTGTAAGGCTACATTTTGTGATTTTTTTAATCAACTGGCACCTTAAACTGCAAATTATCTTCTAGAAGTCACTTTGATGAGCGTGTAATCAGTTAAAAGGCACTTTCCACCTCAGTAGCTCTGGTTACCTGTTCCAAATTCTGTTCTACCTCTTGCACTAATGCCAGCACAAGCTTTTGCATGGCTGTGCAGTGACCTGGATCATGCAAACAGGCTTAAAATTGTTAGCTTTACAAGTTTATCTTCCCCTCCCTGACTGCACTCCTACTGTCTCTTCTCTCCCTCTCTCAACTTTCAGGCACAGGGATTGTCAAAAGGGGAGTAACTGCCTTGGAGTCACTTAGGATTTTTTTACTGTTACTTTCCCTATATCCTAACTACTGTCCCTGTGACCTGGTATATACCTTAGATAAGAGAAATATACTGGCTCTTCTATGACCAGTTCAAATGAAGCACAATCTCAGGACACTTCAGGTTTCAGAAACAGTTCTTGTTATGTTATCTTAGAGCTGTTTTAATGCCACCAGGAAGACACACTATTTCCAGGCAGTTTATACGCAACTGAATCTGTTGTGGTTTTTATGAATTAAAAAAGCTTTATTCACATGGAATGATCTTAATCAGATTATTTTTAATCATAGTATATGCAAATGGTTACTTTTTTACTTGCTTTTACGTCTTTCAATGAATATAATCTATTTACTAGTTTAATGAAAACTAGTTTACTTGAGTTTTAACTACATGACCATCTGTTAGCTATTGTCTGGTATTTATCCCTTCAATGGTCTTGAATGATATCTGTAACACAGCATCAGAAAAAACTTCATGATAAATAGAACTGTCAGGTTCACTGACACATTTAATAAGCGTACTCATACAATATTTAAATATTCTACAGCAGAGAGCAAGTCTCTCAGTGGAAAACAGATGGTGAACAGGTACTCTGTACTGCTGCACTGTGAAGGAGACACATAATACTTACAGTGAAGAATGATGTGCCACAGAAACGGGCACACATGCCTCGAACAAAGCCTTCATGGGCTTGTATAGTGCGGATACACTGTCGTTTGGTCAAGTTCCAAATTTTAACCTGATAAAAACAAAAGAGCAAATATTCTGTAAGCTTTCAGCAGCCCACAACTGCAGTTCACAATTCAAGTACAAGAGATCAGACGTGTTGTAATGAAATTGCAGAGTTGCCGTGGACACCGGTCAGATTTTGTTAAAAACTATTTAATTATTCCTTTCTTGAAAGATAATTTTAAAAGTGAGGCTCTTTTGTTCTTACCCTCTCCCCTGACCTAAGCTGTATGCATTCTGCATTTTGCACTCCTCTATTTTTGACCTAGAATGCTTGCTAAAAAACAGCAGCAGTTATAAATTTAGCAAAAAAAATACCCCTTGAAAGACAAAAGCACAAAGAAATTTAGAATCAACAGAATTTTTTCAGTCCAGTTGCTATACTACATTTTCTATAGATGTCCACCTCTCACAGAAGTTTCTGTTTCAAAGCTTTTGGGCTCATTTAGAAAAAAAAAAAAACAAGCAACAAAGAAATAGAGGTCCGTTTTTACATTTTTATGTATTTTTAGTACCCTGTGCTTTACTCGCTCTATGAATGGATAAGAAATCGGGCTAAATTTTCATAGACATTTGTTCCACTTCTCTGAATAGGTAAACCTCCCTTGTACTACTGCATGACATATGCACTTTCTATAAAAAGCAGAAAGCAACCAATTGCCCAGAAGACACCTTTAAAGTATTCAAGTACTATCAAATGAGCAACATAAGGGTGAGAAAAGACAGGGAACTCAGAAAAGACAGGTATTTTTTTTCTCCAACTCGTTCCATTTAAAGTGTCCTTGATTGCTATTTATAATAGTTACGTAAAATAATCAAATATATATAAGGTTAGCCTTTTTTAGGCAGTATGAAAAATTGTTATTCCAAGAAGTTTTTGGTTGTGTGCCCCTTCCCCCTAGCTAATCTGAAAGTTTAACTTCTTTAGGGGGAGGAGTGGCGGGGGGGGGGCCATATGGGCAGCAAAAAGCAATCACAACGTGTATTGGGTTTGCACAATCAGGTTTTGGTAGTGGGAGTCTACAGAAGTGGCTTCTGCGAGAAGCTGCTGGAAGCTTCCTCCATGTCCAGCAGAGCCAATGCCAGCCAGCTCCGACACAGACCCACCACTGGCCAAGGCCAAGCTAGTAAGAAATGGTGGTAACAACTCTGGGATAACACATTTAAGAAGGAATAAAAGTTAGTGGGCAGATGTAACTGCACTCAGAAGAGAGAGGAGTGAGAATACGTGAGAGCAGTAACTCTGCAGACACCAAGGTGAGGGATGAAGGAGAAGGAAGAGCTGAGGTTCCCCTGCAGCCCATGGTGAAGACCATGGTGAGGCAGCTGTGCCCACAGAGGAGGTTAATGGGAGTGCAGAGATCCACCTGCACCTGTGGAGAAAACCAAGGCCAGATGCACCCAAAGAAGGCTATGATCCACAGCAAGCCTTTGCTGGAGCAGGCTCCTGGCAGGGACCTCTGGACCCACGGAGAGAGGAGCCCACACTGGAGCAGGTTTCCTAGTACTTGTGACCCTGTGGGGGACCCACACTGGAGCCTGTTCTTGAAGGACTGCACACTGTGGAACACTCACCCAACACTGCGGCAATTCATGAAAAGCTGCAGTCTGTGGGAAGGACTCACGTTAGAGAAGTTAATGGAGAACTGTCTCCCACAGGAGGGACTCACAGTGGAGCCTCAGGGACTCCTCTCCCTGAGTAGAGGCAGGAACAACTTTGTAATGAACTGACTTTGTAACCTCCTTTCCCCATTTCCCTGTGCTGCTGTGGGGGAGAAGGGAGAGCCTGGGAAGGAGGAAGGGGTGGGGGGAACGTAGTTTTAAGGTCTTATTTTACTTCTCATTATCCCACTCTGATTTTGTTAATAATAAATGCAGTTAATATCCCCAAGTTCAAGTTTTGTCCTTGATGGTAATAGGTGAGTGATCCCTCCCTGTCATTATCTCAACCCATGAACCTTTCACTACAACCTGTCTCCCTCATCCAGTGGCCGAGTAATAGAGCAGCAAAGAGTTTCACCTTCTGAGTGATAAAGGTAACATGCTGAATGAAGACAGAAAAGTAAGGTGTGACAAAACCAATCAAACAACCCAAAAAACCACAAGAGACAAAAAAGAAAATAAGAAAGAAAGGTACCTTCT
Source organism: Picathartes gymnocephalus (assembly GCA_013390045.1). Lineage (NCBI taxonomy): Eukaryota > Metazoa > Chordata > Aves > Passeriformes > Picathartidae > Picathartes > Picathartes gymnocephalus. The sequence goes on from WEKY01061492.1 coordinate 76,455, forward strand.
TTGTTATGGTTTGTAAGCTTACCTCACCATCGCAAGCTCCAGACAGCACTGTAGACAAACTTTTTGGATGTTTGGCCATGCAATTAACTCCATCTCTGTGGCCATCAAGTGAACTAAGAAAGGGTTTTGCAAACAAACGTTCTAGCTTTGTGGCATTCAGAGCTCTTGTGTACTCTCGTGCAACCTCAAATGGATGCAGTGCAGGGTCATAATTCCTTGGAACTGCAACAGAAAGAACACACATTAGAAATCCATGCTGGAGCAGGTCCAGAGGAGAGATGATCAGAAGGATGGACTACCATTCCCAGGAGGAAGGGCTGTGAGAGCTGGGGTTGTTCAACTTGGAGATAAGAAGGCTCTGGGGAGACCTCATTGTGGCCTTTCAGTACTTAAATGGGGGCTATGAGAAAGATGGGGACAGACTTTGTAAACGGTCTGCTATGATATGAGTAATGGTTTTAAATTTAAAGAGGGTAAATTTAGACTAGATAGCAGTAAGAAGTTTTTACGATGAGATGGCACATGCCCCATCAAGGTTCTGAGCAGCCTGGCCTAGCTGAAGGTGTCCCTGCTCACCGCAGGGCAGGGTGTGTGGAGGGTTGGACTAGATAACCTCTAGAAGTCCCTTCCAATCTACAAAACTCTGTTATTCTGTGAGTAAAATCAACACGAATATTGGCAGTTTAAATAACGCATGTGTGAAAGCAGAACTCGATGTACCAGGAATGAAACAGCAGTAAGTGCAAAAAACTGTAAAGGGTAACCTAGGAAATATTAAGCGCAATCTCGGGGTACCAGAACAGTGATTAAGCCCCCAGCCCCGCACTCCCACTCTGACGCCGCTTTCAGACCAGGCTCTGTCACCCCGCGATGCAGCTTCGGCAGCCGCCGGGCCCCGAGGCACGGCAAGGGAAGCTCTCCTCCGCCGACGGGCACCGCACGCAAATCCCCGCCTGGGACCGGCACCCGTGGGGAAAAGCTCCCGGCGCTCGGAAGGAGGGAAGCCCAAAGCCCACTGCCCGGGCTCTCCGATTCTGGCTGCTGGCGGGCTCCAGCGAAGCAGCGGAGGGGAGCGGGGTGGGGCGGGGCGGGGAGCGGCCGACGGGCGCCCGAACGCCTTCCTGCCTCCCTCCGCCACCGCCGGCCTCATCCCTTCCAGGCGGCCTGGGCCAGGCCGGGCCGATCCGAGGGCGGATCGCGGAGCCCCACTCACCGCGCTGCAGGTCCAGCTTGGTCTCCCGCACGTAGTCATCGGGGTTGCGGCTCAGCACCTTCACCCGCATCCCCGCGCCCGCTCCGCCGGATTCC
>WEKY01061492.1:77840-140212 GCA_013390045.1 Picathartes gymnocephalus
CGACCCCGCCCCTGCGTGCGCGCGTACGGCGATGGGCGCCGCGGGGCCCGCGTGCGCGGCGCGCGAGCCGCTGTCCCGGGAGTCCCTGTCCCGGGAGCCGCTGTCCCGGGAGCCGGCGGCGCGCTCCGTGCTGCGGCACGTGCGGCTGGAGAACCTGGCGGCGGGAATGAGCGGCGGCGTCCTGTCCACCCTGGCGCTGCACCCGCTGGATCTCGTCAAGATCCGCTTCGCAGGTGAGGCCGGCCCAGCCGCCCCCCGCCGGCCTGCGCTAAAGACGTGCCCGAGCTCGCCGTGCCCGGGCCGGGACCTGCCGGGCTCTCTGCCCAAAGCCCGCGCTGTCCTGCCCGGCCCCGTGTGCGGCTGCGGCACCGCGCCTGCCGGCGGGGCAGCCCCACGGCTTGGAATGAACTGGCCGTAAACCGAAAGGGACGGTCTCCGGTTTTCTTCCCTGCTATCCTAAAGCTTCTTCTTGCCGCTTCTAGGGAGTGTAAGATGTGCGGTGTGCCTCGAGCTGTTTCCAGGCAGATTAGGGAGCTGGCCAGCCTCTTCCCTCACTTTTATGACCGCCAGTGCCAGAGGACAGCGGAGGACTGCCCGCATTTAGCAGGCGGGGTGTCCCAAGCCCACGTTCAAAATTCACCTTTATGCCAGATATTCTCAACGCTCAAAGCGTAGCGGTAGTTTTGAAATAAGCTTGGTTGTTAACAGTGATGCTATTGTGTTGCGGAAAGCTCTTAACTAGTTTGTTTTCCCAGAGGGAAACGTGGCGACGTCTCTTGACTTTTCTGCTAATTTGAGAAACTTGTCCAACATTTATCATAGTATCTTTTAGAGAGGTTGCAACATTTTACTGTACCTTTGGATTGTTTTCTTTAATAGATACATGGATGTTTTAAGATCTCTAAACTGTCACAGGGCCATTTTACAAAATTTAAAACGTTGCATGTCCTAGTTGGGCACATCCTGGGCTGCATTATGAAAACCATAGCCAGCAGAAGTGCTCCTTTCTCTCTATTTTCCATTTGTAAGACTACATCAGAAGTACTGTGTCTAATTTGGAGCTCTCCAGGACGAGGAAGGAAGACAATGACACACTGGTATGATTCCAGTGAAGGGACTGGAGCACATCGCATAGGAGAACAGGCTGACAGAATAGGACCAGTTGGCCTCAGAAAGGAAGGGCTGAGGGGAGCTAAAATTGCAGTCTATGACAGTGTTATTGGAAGACACAGAGAATGTAAAGCCAGATTCTTCTTGGAGATAGTTAATGAGCCAAAAAGGAACAGGCACAAGTGTGAATGTGGAAAATTCCAGTTATTTTACTGTGAGCATGGTCAAATACTGGAAAAGATTGCCCAGAGAGGCTGTAATCTCTTCAGCCGTGGAAACATACAGGAGTCAACTGGTCACGTCCCTAAGTAACCAGATCTAATTAGATCTGGTTTGAGTACAGGTTTGGATTAGGTGGCTTTTGGAGGTCATATACTTACTTTCACATGCTCGTTTGGGTTGAAAATAACAATTCCTTTGTTTTGTCTTCAACCAGAGAGCAGGAACTGATAACAGAAATGAATGTTCTGAAGATTCTTGGCAGCAGCGTTGACAGAAAGACTTGCATTCATGTCTCTGATTTCCCATGTTGTTTAATACATTTATAAACTTGTGGCTGCATGGTAAAAAAAAAAAAATCAGAAATGTCTTTGGGAAAGGTCTAGCAGCACTTATTTAGGAGGGAGAAAATAGGTGTCAGGGTGTTGTCAAGGTGTTGAGGTGTTGTCACACTGTGCTCAGCAAAAGCATTTTGGCTTTAATTCTGCAGTCTTTCACAATGTGCAGTACCAGACACAAAGTTCAAGGGGAATAAATAATAAATGTGTCACTGAAAAGAAAATGCCTGTTCACCAGGATTAATTTTGATGGAGACACCAAAACTACACTACTTGTAAAGCTTTGAGATCAATTTTCAGGACAGTTGCAGTCTAGCCATACATCTGTAATGAAAGCTGCTACTCTGTTGGCATCATAGAGTAATTTAGGTCAGAAAAGAGCTAAGGAGTTCACCCCCTACTCAGATAAGTTCTGCTTAGATCAGTTTGCTCAGTCTTGTGTGCTGGAGTTTTGAGTAGCTCCAAAGAGGCTCTTCAGGCAGTTTGTTCAAGTGTTCTGCCACTCTGCTGGATAAAAAGTTCTGGTTGGAATTCCCTGTCTTTCAGCTTGTGTCTGTTACCTCTTGTCATCTCACCATGGACCATATCACGTATGTCATCAGTAATCAACTCCCTTGCTGGTATGGTAGGAGCAATAGTAGTTACCACTCCAAGTTTTGTGGACATCCATGTTCTACATGATCTGTCAACACAAAAAGTTCTGTGTTTTCTATATTTTTGAAGTGACATTTTATGAATATTTGGACAACCAGCTGTTAGGTTATTAGGTGGGACAAGAAACCTTTGAGTATTCTGGTAAAAACTGACTTGGCAATCAGTAAGACATGACCCATTGCTTTATAGAACATTTTAAAGAGAAAATTTGAATTTAAGAGTTGTTAATTTGGGACTTGTCTAAACAACTTACAGAAACATGGTGTCAAGGATCTCATCATATCACTTGAAATATGATGCAAAATTGCTGGAGTGCTAAAAAGAAGAGACGGAAAATTTCCAAATCTGCTGCTCATCAAAAATGCACAAAAGTGCATTTGTTTAGCCTTGTCAAATTGATAGGAACTTTCCTCTTACTGAGCTAAGGATTTCTCTCTTTTTTTTGTTTCTTTCCCCCCCCACCTTTCTTTTTCCTACATTCTTATAAAGCTGTAAACCCCAACTCTTGCACACTTGTGAAATAATACTCTTGTAATGCAGTTGATCGGTTAGGTTTCATATTCATTTATTGCTTGCCTTGGAGGCTGTGGACTTCTGTGTTGGCTTGTACACAGTTGAACTTCATGCTTCCTGAAATGTTTTCCAGTATAATTTCTTTCTTTCGTAGTAAGTGATGGATTGGAGCTGAGGCCAAAGTACAATGGGATTCTCCACTGTATGAGCACTGTCTGGAAGCATGAAGGACTACGAGGCTTGTATCAAGGAGTAACTCCAAACATGGTGGGAGCAGGGGCTTCCTGGGGACTTTACTTTTTCTTGTAAGTAGAACTGTAAAATGTGTCACTCCCTGCACAATGTAGTGTTCAGATAAACGTTGCATCTTCTTTGTGAGATATAAGAATGTGCTAAGTGACTTACAAACTTGTGATTCTCTTAAGTAGTCCAGGTCTGTCAACATTTATTATGGTTTGCTGTTTTAGGATTTAAGCAGTTTGAGTCCAGTATAGTGCATTCCCTTGACACTGTGAAAATACTAAGGAACTTGAGAGGTGGTGATACTATTCATAAAGAAACCTCTACAAGTGCCAGCACACTATGCTTAAAACCTCACAAAAAGCAGGAACCTAAATTGATTTCTTAAGAATTAAAGAGCATGATGAAGTTTTCTACTAAAACTAAAAGTTTGATTGTTTTTAATCATTTTAGTAACAGTTATTTCATTGTTTTTGTCAGTTGATGAGCATGATTTCTTAATATCCTACTTTATTAACTCTGTTACTGTGGCCTGATTTACTGCTTATCCCTATTAATCGAAACGTTTTAGGGACTAGTTAGCTGGTATGCGTATGCAAAGCTCCCTTGTCAGTTGTCTAGACTCTGTTATTGTTGTACTTCAGTCCTTAAGCTTTGCTGTAGATTGCTATTGACTCTTCATCTTTTCTTAACAATTTCTTAATCCACAAAGATTGCAAACTGGATCAAGAGAAGAAAGCTCACTGTATTTCTGAGCTAGAGGGTAGATACCTAGCACTGTGGCTCCTAATAAAAAGGAGTTCTTTTAGAAGTTAATTCTTGATATCTGATAATTTTCAAGATGCAGTCCCATTGATACTGACACTTTAATTATACAGTATAAATATCTATTACCATAGTTCATTTTAAAGAGCTAACTGCTCAGAGATCAATTAATCAATTAAACAAAGATAGTTTGGATACCTCTTCTTCAAAGGCTGTGTACCACCATAATCTTAAGTTAGATAAGTCATTCTGGACTTGGGTTTTTTGTGATGTAGGTCTGTTTTCACATTTAGTAAATTGTGTTTTACATTTTCCAGTTACAATGCCATCAAAGCTTACAAGAAGGAAGGGAAGATGGAAAGTCTCAGTGCAAGCGAACACCTAGTGTCAGCTGCAGAGGCTGGTGAGTTTAAATGCAAAGATTAATGTTCACTTCTAGCCTTTCCACATGCTGCTACCTGCCTTTCTGTGTCAGGGCAGCTTTTTCTTACAATGTAAGTGTTCCAGCCCAAATGCAGTAATTTATTGTCTGTAAATAAAATAATGATGTCTAGTACAAATAGCACAGTGGTCCTTCAGTTTTGCGCAGAATTAGCAGTTATCAAAATGTCTTTTGTCCTTGTTTTCATTCTGTATAAGCATTTTCCATATTTAGTACTATATTGGGTCCCAAAAATGTAACTCTGGAAATCTGCTGCTATCAGGTTTTTAACTTGTTTAACACTTGGACCTGGAAAGGAGAAGGCCTATTCAATCATAGAATGGCTTGGGTTGGAAGGGACCTTAAAAATAATCTAGTTTCAACCCCCTGTCGTGGGCAGGGACACCTCCCACTGCACCAGGTTGCTCAAAGCCCCATCCAGCCTGGCCTTGAGCACTTCCAGAGGTGGAGCATCCACCAATTCTCTGGGCAACCTGATCGGTGTCTCACCACCCTCACAGTAAAGAATTTCTGCCTAATATCTAATCTAAACCTACTCTCTTTCACTTTGAATCATTCCCCCTTGTCCTTTCACATGCTGTACAGGCAATTTGGAAGACTTTTTATTAGGATTATGAAGCATTCATTTAATGTTGAAATATAAGGCATATTGTTTGACATGAAATATAGTAATGGTCCTACTACAATGGTATTTTCAGTAACCTATAAAGCTATAACAGGTTGTTGCTGTTAACCTGTCAATATTATTAAGCAAATTTCTCATCACTGAGGTGTCAGTTAAATTCTGAGTTATTGTATACTGAAGAATAACTTGGATAATCAGTGATACATTAAGAAATTACGTTTCCTATCTATTACAGATTATACTACTACTTGTGGAAAGATGAACCAAAAAGGGGGGCTGTACTAAGAATAGGCAAAAATACATTTGCTCTGCAAAAGTACCCCCAGCAGGAGTGAATTGGACTTGATTGTGAGCTTTGAAGGGAGAGAGAGGGAGCAATGGAGGACATAAACTTCACCTGTTTTAAACAATATGAGTACTCTGGTAGGAAAAGTAGTTTTGTCATTGTAGAAGCCTGGGTTATATTGAACTGAACAAACTGGGACAAGCTTTGGAATTGGCATAACAATCAGTGTAATCTCTGTTCTCAGGAGCCATGACTCTCTGCATTACAAACCCAATATGGGTAACCAAGACACGACTTGTGCTACAGTATAACGCTGGCGTGGATCCCTCCAAGCGGCAATACAGAGGAATGTGTGATGCTCTTATAAAGATACACAAGACAGAGGGCATACGTGGCTTATATAAGGTAATCACATTTAAGAAAAATTCCAGGATTGCGTGGCACCAGTAGCATGGTGAGACTTCTAAATATTTGTCTACAAAAAAAAAATTTTTGTAATAGCTCGCTTTTATTCAGTGAGTCTTTCCCACTGAAGAACTGCAGCAAAAAGGCTTAGTCAGAAGAAAAACCATTATACTGTTGATAAACTGCTTTGTAATTTTTTTAACTCTTCCTGTAATTAGAATTTGGATAAGCAGGGCAGCAACCATGTAACCTATGTTGCTGGTAGTACTTCTTTCCATTTTATCCCTTATCTCTGCATTTCAAACATCTTCTGGAAGATAACATGACTAAAGTAGTTGCTAATTTTTTCTTCCACAATGGGTAGTTTCACAACTGCTTATTTGCCCTCTGGTTATTGATGTCTGTAATCTGTCAGCTCTAGATACAGTAAATTTGCAGACTTCTAAATATGGTCTGCATATGTGTAGGTTTTTTGTTCCCTATAATTTAGGGAAACAGATGGCAACTGTATTTGGACTTTTTGCCTCCTCCTCCCTTCAGGTCATGACATCAAGATGCATTCATCAGTGCCTGGAAGTTGTGAAGAAACCTATTTTAGTTCAGTCTGGCTCTTCTCTTGCAAGTAATGCTGCAGAATCATAGAATGCCTTGGATTGGAAGGGATCTTAAAGATATTCTAGTTCCAACCCCCTGTGATGGGCAGGGACACCTTTCACTAGGCTAGGCTGCTCAGAGCCCCATCCAGCCTGGCCTTGAACACTGCCAGGGATGGGGAACAAGACCACTTTGTCTTAGAAATTGTCCTGATTACTGAACATTAGCTTCTTTTCTTTTCAGTGAAAAATGTGATCTTTCCTATGCTGTAAGACCTGTGTGCTTCATGGCAATGAATGCCAAATTCTAACACCAGGAACAAGGCACTTTACTTATTCCTAAATTGAAATTGTCAGGATTTCTGATTTGCCTGCCTGGATGTCTGCTCTGTTCCATGTAGATAAGTTCCAATTTCTTGGATCTGTTAGGTTTTAAGATGTCCTCCTACCCTTCTTTTCAGATTATTCGTGCATGTAGCATGTGTCGCCTTTGGCACTAGACACTTCTTTTTAGCGTTAATCTGCAAGTGTGGTACTAAAGCAGCTACTTCCTTTGAAGGAGCAAATTGCTTGCTTAAATCTGCAAAGAAGGTGACCTAAATAGGTCCTGAGTGACCTACATAAGTATGCACACTGAGCAACTTCTATTTGATGTAAGGGCTCTCTCAACCTTGTCTGTACTGGGGAAAAAGGCACCTCTTCAGGTGGCACTTTGACTTGTACATACTTTAGCCTTCCTTCATTTTCAGTGTTTGGGGGAGTTTTTATTTTTCTTGCTGTATTTGAAATTGTACAGCTAAAGCTTTGTTAATTGCCCTGAGTCACAGGAGTTGTAGCACACACAAGTCTTCTTCTACCTCATAATCTTCATTTCAGATAGCATTCCTTACAGCAGATAAGGTGGTTTCAGTACCACCTTATAGCAAATGAGGCGATCTCAAATAGAACAACTATCTCAGATAGAATTGGAAATAAAATCTGGAAGGAGTTTCTTTCTGTTTGAGATTTGTCTTCTGAAGGACGGTATTTCTTCACTAAGCAATTCAATATTGCTCTTTATTGCACAGATGCTGTTACTGGTCTGAGCAAATCCTTTCAGTCCTTCGAGGTACAAGACTGGTGCACTGATTGATGTCAGGCTACATCAATTTTTCTAGCAGAGATCAAAGCTGTCTTTATTAGTTCTGCTGGGTATTGATTGTTCATCAAATATAGTTCATCTGAATCTGGGTTCCTCAGTAAGTTGTTCCTCTTGAACTTGGCCCGGTTTTGAAAAGGTGGGAGTCTTTTTCACTCATTATCCCAGTAATCATCCAGTCAGTGATCTTCCACACCCTCCATCCATTGGACTCTGTCTTTTGGCCTCCATCCACCAGATGACTGGGGACAGAGCTGCTCTGCTGCACACCAGGCTGAATTAAAGAACAGCTTGGGGTTATGTATGTTGAACACACCCATGGATCTGCTGGAGGTCTGAGCTCTAAAAATTACTTTGCTGTGATGTTGAATGTTATGCAACCATCTTCATGTTATGAGTGCTGTGTTGTGCTTTTCAAGCATAAGGTAGGAGAGACCAAACATGGTAAAATAGTTGTAAGACTGTAAGATTGGTGCTTTTAGGAAAACATAAAATATCTCTGAGCTGTTGAGAAACTGTTCGATGTATAGTCTAAAGTGACTGACTACTAAGACATCAATCCGGAATGCAACTAACACCCTTCATGGCCTCAATATTTCTGTATGTGCATTTCTTATTCTCTTTTATTGATGATATAGAAGCAGCAGCTGGAAATACAGCAGTGCTTAATAAACAAGAGTAAAATATACAGGAAATGTAGAACATTTAAAGAGATTAAAGTAAAATCCAGGTTCATCAAGACTGAGAATAATAATGTAGTATGCTGACAACAACAGAAGTCATACCAGTAATGTGTGCTCATTACCAAGTGAAATATGTTCGGATACTTAGATGTTGTCATTTCAGCTTTGGTAGGCAGGATAGATTCTATGCTCTGAGGGTAAAGTACTTTTTCTGGTCCCTAAATGGCTAAGGCACTTAGTTCTCTTTATTTTACAGTGCTTTTGCTTATGTTATTTTTCTTGTAAATATGAAGCCTGTAAGCTTTCTTTATCTTTGTACTTACACATAGCAAAATCCACTGAGATTTGGCCATCTTGATTTTAACTTAAATTGCAGGTTCTACAGAGAGACGTAAGCATAAGTGGCTTTCACATAAAAGATGGTAACATTTTTCACCATGAAGATGATAATGGTGACTTCAGTGTCTTGTCTGCACAAGTTGTCAGAGCAGGGCACGCGGATACTGCAGGTCTTTGACACACTGTGAGCCCAAATGAAGGCAACGCTGGAGAGATTCCAAGGGGTATTTGCTGCATTCTTTAGAAACATACAGCAGAGGCTGCTCTGGTTTGAGTGCTGTCAAACACTTCAGGCAGTGATGTGAGTACCACATCACCAAATGAACCTTGTTCCCTTCTTTACTAAGAAGCACAGGCATTCCAGTGTGTACCTTTGCCTGTGTTTGTTTCTTTTTATTGTGATGAGTAACCTTTGAAACACTAACCAACAGGACATTTTCCCCTTGTCACGGATTTTCAGCACTTAAAACACTTTAAACCAACTTTAAAATATTTCTTTATTCCCACTGTCTGCTGCTCAGAATTATATGCCATTTAAATTTCTAATTATATATTTAATTTTGTCTATTGTTCTTACCCTTTAAAAGATAATTCAAGCAGGACTTCTTTGAGAAACCATTAATCCTGTCAAGCCCTCATAGCAAAAATCTTCTAAAGAGATATTTCAAGTATTAAAGTAAAAAATAACAAGAAGTACATGAAGTTAAATTATTATTAAATTTGTGTTTACAGTTGTATATTTGATCAAAAAATTATTAATTTCTATCAAACTTTGTGGCAAGAATTTTGTATTAAATTATTTTGAGAATAAGAAAATAGAATACGCTTCAAAAACTTCCTCAGCCAAGATATATGAGTGCTGTGAAGAAATCAGTTTTGCTTTGAAACATTTTTCCATAATAATACATTGTTTTCTATAATCAGTAGAAACCTGGGTCAGCTCTTATTTTACTGAGGCACATTGGCTAACAGTTACCTCACTCCCTTCTTGCATTTTTTAATATTGGCCCAACATTAAAAGTCTTTCAGTCTTTGGAAGCTTTTCTCATCAGCACAAGACTTAAAGCATCCTGGTATTTGTTTATGAAGTACAGTCAGTAGATGTTTTTGGACTCTTGGGTGCAAGTTTTCCAAATCTTCTGGCTTAAGAGTTTAGCCCTCTTAAAGGTTGTTCAATCTTCTTCTTTTGTTGGCAGGGAAAGTATTACCTCATTCTTCTATTATATAAATACATCATTATAATTCTTTCCAAGTGGAGAACAATTACTTCCACTGTCTTTTAGTGGTTTTACTGTCTAATCACAGGGAAATGTTTGTGAAAATTTTCCCTGTTATCACTGTCCATAAGTTTCATATAGATCCTTTTTCTGCTGACCCAGATAATTTTTTCTTTGACATTTTTCGTAGTTTTGGGGGTTTTTTTTGTTCCTTCTGTTTTTATATTACTTTTATTTTCTTCTCTGATCCAGGATTTCTGAAAACCAAAGTTGTCCTATTCCCTCTGTTAGGGCCCTTTGGCTTCAAACTTCACTTTGTGCTTACAGCTGACAAAGTACAGATACGTGGTTTAATTCCACTTGTTCTCATTTGGGGAACTGTTTTTTCTGGGACTTTCACTAGCCCTTACTGAATTTCCTCAGTTTATGCTCACTGATGGTGAGTTCATGACCACTGTCTCCTACTGTGAGAAGAAATTTATCCTCATTTATCAAAGAAATTCTAAAAAATTGTTTCCTGGATGACTGAAAAACTTAAGAAATCTATGTGTAGCATTTGGACACCTGATCCCTGAGGTGGTATTTTGTGTATTATCTGTGCAGTTTTTATGCCTGCTGTAGGTTTAGTTGTTGGGGATTTTTCTGCAATTTAGGAGTTTTATTATTTTGTCTTGTTAACACTATTTCAGTGGGCTCCTCTTGGGTTCCCTTCCCTTTTTCTCCTTCTCCAGGCTTTTAGCTGTATCCTGATAAGTCTTTATTCAACATTTTGGGCTTCCCTTTTAGTCTAACACAGAGTTTGTCATCTGGGCACATTTTTAAATTCCTTTTTCTTGCCTGAATGGATCATAGGAAATAAAACTGTTCAGTTTTTTGGGTTGTTTTTTTTTGTTGTTTTTTTTGTTTGTTTTTTGTTTTTTTTTTTTTTTGAAACTTTGCTTTGTGCTTTTAACCACATTTTGATCACTTACTCCATTATAACTGTCCCCCAACAGTTTGCAGCAAGCTTTTGAGTCCCTTTCTGGCCAAGATGATTAATCCCCCATTTATTTGTGTTTTTTCAGTGTAAGTGACCAACTCTTCAAAAAGAGAATTAGTGTTTTTCAGAACCCATGCAGCTGACAGCTTATTTTAATGGAGCTAGTCCTGCTCCTGGGGGAACTCCTGCCTTCTCTTTCTTGTGGAGGCAGTTCAGAAAGTACCTGATTTCCCCCTTCGTTTCAATTTTTTTGAAGCTAAAGGTTGATGTATATTTTCATGTGTTTGTGTGTGTAAGAAAGACAGTGCTGGAGCAGCTCTCTCTCTTCTCCTACGGGGACATGGTGTGGTGGTGGATATGGCAGTGTTAGGTTTATGGTTGCACTTGATAATCTTAAGGGTCTTTTCCAGCCAAAATGATTCTGTGATTCTGTAGAGACACAAACATTTTTAGTATAGAAATTATATATCTTACAGATACACATTTATATAGAGACACACATGCAAATACATACATATCTATTTCCAGGGCTCAATCACAATAATTTTTTGTACCTCTGCTCCTGATGGCCCTTCTTACTGAGTTGCCAGCATCTGTCATTGGTTTACCAGTCTCAGGTGGGAGCCAGACCCCTCAGTGCCAGTCTCTGGAAAGGGGCAGGCACTGAGCAGCACATTTGCAAGACCACAGCTTGATTTGTAATCTTGTAGTCCTAATCTGTGTTACCAGCTTGTGCTCTGTGGAGTCCCTGGGCCACTTGTTTTATCTCTGTGACTCAGTGGGTGTCTTTAGGCTGTACCTCAGAAAAGTAGCATTTATTAAATGTTTGTTAAATGTCATTAAATGATACCTGCCCGTAAGAATACCTGAGTCAGACTGCAACAGCTGTGCAGGCACAGTCTGTGCATTGAGGGAGGACAAATGTAGGTCTGTGAGCTGTGCTCTGTCAAGTTGTTTAGGTTTTGTGCATTACCTTTCACCTTGTTTTATCCTTTTTTAGGGATTTGTGCCTGGTCTGTTCGGAACATCACATGGAGCACTTCAGTTCATGGCCTACGAGGATTTGAAAGAGAGATACAACAAGTATAGAAACAGAGTATCAGATACAAAATTGGTATGATGCTGGAGGAAAAAAATATGTTGTGGCATATGAATAAATAGAAGTTGATTCCATTTGTTGGGTTTTACAGCAGCCAGATGTACAAAGTATTGGTACATTAATTGAAATGCAGAATATATGGAAGAAAATAATACTTTCTCACTTTTTAGGAACACACAACTGGTTTTCACTATTTTTGAAAACCAGCATCTTATTTTGGCAAGTGTTTTAAGAATTTTAGAGGAAGGAAGGAGAGTTTTTTCTTACTTTGTGGAACCAGAGGGACTGGTATTAAACCCTGAAAAACTGAGTGCAAGTTGGGTAAAGGTAGTGACTTTTGGAAGAAGTGTTTCTCTTGATGAGAATGCGAAGGCACAACACATGTTTTGCAGTCAATTTTTTGTAGCACTGCATGTAGTAAACATTGACATTTCTTTTAATGTGTTGTGTTATAAGGGGGAAAAGTCCAGACTCTTGTTGGGTTGTACATTTAAAAATCAAATTTTGGAAACTAGCTAATGTAAACCATACTTAAGGCAAGCCTGACAATTTTTGTTGCTTTTAGAACACTGTGGAATACATAATGATGGCAGCTGTATCCAAAATATTTGCTGTGGCAGCAACATATCCCTATCAAGTTGTGCGAGCTCGTCTTCAAGACCAGCATAACACATATTCTGGGGTGTTTGATGTGGTCCGCAGGACGTGGAGGTAGGTGTGAAAAATACTACATGGAAACTGAGTTTCACAGAATCAGAGCTGCCTTTCGTGGCTTCTGTGCTACTTGCAGAACCAGTACAGTTCAGAGCAAACACAGAGTTAGTTGTACAAGTTATATTGTGCAAGATGTCACCAACTGAGGTAACCTGAGGAAAAGGAGGAGATAGGAGAGTCAGTGTCCCCCTGCAGGTTTCTGTTGTTTATTCTGTCTCCCTTCTCCCTGCTTCAGCAAATTTCACTGGCTAAAAAATAACATTGTCATGGCTGGTTTGGGACACTGAATGAAGTCTCACTTGAACTGCTTATCACATAGGACAGGAGGGTTGTGCTGCTGGGAGTTATGGCTAATCCAAATTCCTGGCAAGGTGAAGTGAGCTAGCCAGAGCTGATTATGCTGATGTCCCTGGCTTACCCTGGGGCCTGACTGCATTTGTAGTCTTCCTGTAGGACCTTTAGAGACCTGTGACCTCACACCTATCCATATCTTCTCACAAACCTTCCCTGAGCTCTTCCCTGAGCTCCTCAGTGCAGGGGAGAGTTTTCACACAGACCTGTGTAGTTAACTAAGGGTGGCCACCTCTGTGTGTGCGTCCAGGGCTCCCCCTGCTTTGGGCAGTGTTTCAGTGTTGCAGGATATTGCTACAGAGGTGGGAATAGAGTCCTGGGCTGTGAAGAGGTGCCAGCTGAATGAGTGGCTGAGGCTGTGTTGTTCCTGGAGCACCCCTGTATGGAAGGCTGTACAACTATTTCAACTGGAGGCAATTCAGAGCAAAAATAGCTCTGATGTCTCAGTGCTGTGCCCTTCAGTGCTACAGTCTACAGGAAGGCTTATTAGTTCTGATCCAGTGTAATACATCCATTCTGGGGCCACTACTGTGCTCATCGTGAAACAAATGCAACTTAGGGAGGGTAGTGTAAATCATACCTGTCCTGGTTTGAAGGACAGGTGTCTGCTGAGGAAGGCAGGAGCCTCCCTTGGAATGGAAAATGTAAACCCCTTCCCTCCAAATTATTGCAAAGATATGGGAATAGGAATAACAGTTCTTTACTAGTATTTATAATAAAGCAAACAAACAATTCCTATGGCACTAACAACAAAACAGAACCAGGAACCCGGTCCCAGCCCCCTGGCCCGAAGGCACTTTCCCCGTGGGTGCAGTGATGGTCACAGCCAGCAGGGGGTGCTGGTGGCTCTCGGTAGGCAGGGCAGGTGCGATGATTCCCCCGCAGCTGCAGGGGGCACTGTGGTGCAAGCTCCAGCAGAACGTGGTGTGGCGGCTCGGCCGGGATGGGAAAAGATGGAAGGGAGGCTTTGATTCACAAACCCCCTGGGGCAGTCGGTCCCAGTGCCCCAGCAGGACTCTCGGAAAGCAGCAAACTGGGACAGCAGGATGTCTCAGCAGGCAGGGGGTGCGGGGCTGCAGTGCAGTGAAACCCAGAGCAGTGCTGAAGGAGTGGCGGAGGCAGCGCAGTGGCTGCCCGGCTCCCAGCAGGGCAGGGAGAGGCGAGCTCAGGGATCCCGAGCAGATGGCAACAGGTTCAGTGGCTGCTCTCGCAGGCAGAGGCTCACTCGAGCGGCAGAAGAAGCAGCTCCAAGCCAGGACTCCATCAGCAGCAGCAAAAAAAACTCCTCTTTCCTAAACGGCGGAGCAGCACCTCTCGCTGTGGTCCCCAAAGCCCAGTGCCAGCCCAGCCTCTGCCCCTGCCTTTTACCAGTCCCAATTCTCAAGATATCCCCCCGCCCCCCTCCGAGAGAAAACTCCCAGACAGAACAGTAAACAGAGATGCCCTTCTCTTCGGGCTTGGCTACATCCTTTGTTCTTCTTAAGTACCCAGTAGTTAAGGCTACTTAGCAACTTAATGGGAAAAAATTCTATACTGTTAAAGGAAACAAAAGGACAGACAACCTAACCCCCAACAACACCCAAGCATTTCTCAGGATCTCTATTTACTCATCTTTCCAGATGTCCTAGGCCTGTGAAGCCTCCAACTAAGGAGCTCAGATTTAATGTCTCTGAAACTTTTTAACAGCCCTAGTATGACACACTGATTCAAATTGGGTCAAATTAGATTCTCATTTATTGGCCAGTAGAATCTGGAGGGGGTGCTTAAATTCTCAAAAAATGAATACTGGCTTTTCTTAGTTGTTTAGCCAGTTCTTGTAACATGAAGAAAGATAGTTACTTGCCTTCGACTTAGACAATACCCACAACAAACCACTCAAAGCCTAGGCTACATAACGGATCTACACAATGCTATTATATGTTCAGAAGAAAAAATGATGGGTTAATACTTGATGCAGTTTAAACACTGTCTGAAATTGTTATTTCTAACCTGCAGTACATCTTTCAATTGGAATGTGAGAAATAAAATGCCAGGCTTTGTTTTATGTCTGGTTTTTTCTATTAAAAGACATTAATTAAAACCAATTTTTTTTGTCTTTAAAGGAAAGAAGGTGTTCATGGATTTTACAAAGGAATTATACCTAATGTGATCAGAGTGACTCCTGCCTGCTGTATTACCTTTGTAGTTTATGAAAATGTGTCTGGCTTTTTACTTGGTTTTAGAAAAGAAAATAATTAAAGGTATGAACTTGTGTTCCTAGGAAGGAATCTATCCTTTATTTTTTATATTTATGATCTCGGAGAAATTTAGTTCACCAGTCTTCTTTGACACTGTGAATTGATCTGGTATTTTGAGGAAAGAATTTAGAGACAGTAAAACCCTGCCAGCACCTCTCCTGTTGAATGTTCCTGCATTGCTGCCTTCCTCTCTGGATCGGCTGTGTCTGCTTGAAACAGATGTCTGCAACGGTGAAATAATAGCACAGCAATTCCATTCATCCTTGGCCTGTTTGGAATAACCCACTAAGCCGTTTCAGCAAGTCTCAAGATAACACTTGGTGAGGTTCTGCTCCTGCACAAGTGGAAAACTTCATATGATAGCAACTCTGGAGCCTGTCAAAACTTTCCTAAATCTCTGAGTTTCATTAAAACAAGGAATGTCATCTGAATCCACCTCTGTGTTATTCATCAGATTTTAGGGTATGGAATGCTCCATACTCCACTGTTCATCCAGCACAAGAACGTTGCCTCAGTAGGGTGCAGTTTGGAAATTGAAATTGGTTTTTCTTTTAAATTACTGTCCATTTTTGGGTTTGAATAATTGTAAATCTGATGAAACTCAGTTCTTGTCTCATACCAGACTTGGACTGTGATTTTTGACTTGGTTTTAGCAGCAGACCAACATGCTAAAAGTGCATGCATTGCTGGCCACTTAATTCATTTTCTCTCTTCCATTCTCTCTCCATCTCTCTCTTTGCCTGAATCCGTCTCCATAAAATATACATCTGACCAGATATTACAAAGTTAATGCATATTTGAAATGGGCATACTTTTTAAAAATGAGGATTTTTTCTAGTAATCCTATAGTGATGCAGAGTTCAAACCAGTGTAATAACAAATAAGACCATACTTACTTTCGATAATTCTCTCTGGAAAAAAAAAGTTTTTAGTCTAAAAAAATCCTGTGCATGGGACTTTCTTCCAAAAAAACAGAACAATCCATTAATGTCTTCTGATTTGGTTTAAGGAAAAGATTGTTAGTATATTGATTGCTAACTTAATGATAAATTAAATTATAATACATCTCAGTAAATTTGTATAATAATTACGGTTTTTTCCACACCAATAATTGCCATCAAGAATGTGTACTTTTTAGAGTCCTGGGTTTGGTGGTTTGGGGTTTTTTTTATTTCTTTTAGAAAAATACATTACTGACCCTAATATCTGCCTTCTGCTGTTGGTAAGAAGATATGAAGTATCTAGAAAGTATCATTTAAGTAGGAAATAAGTTAGCAAAGGCTATTTAACAGCTAGGGGGAAATCAGTTACATAGGGAGCAGAATAATCCAGAATAATCACTTCGAGAAGTTTCCTGTGTACCAGACTAACTTAAAGCAGAAAGAACAATTTTCAATAAAAATTAACAGATTAGGGACTTGGTTTAAATTTTAAGTTAAAATCTGGAAAGCTACAGAAACTACTCAGTATTTTGAGTCTTCCTTCAGCAATCCACTTGCTTGCTTTTGTAGATACTATTGCCACATACCATGTTTTGTGATTACCTAACTTTATTAATAGTTTACACTTTCTCATCCACAATCTCATCCCCTCTACTGATACAGCTGATAATCTCATTGGAAATAATAATCTCATCTGGGGCCACTATGGCTGGCTTTGGTTTTTATTACAGAAGATTCCATATGTATTTAGCTGAAGATAAATTTACTGGAAGTTTACCATGCAAATTATGTAGATCCATAACCACAGCTTCTGCCTTTGGAGGGTGCTTCCTTGGGTTTGTGTGTTTTGTGGTACACAGAATGAATTTAATGGAACACTGACTTAACTCTGCCACCCAGGGTCCAAAATATATTGTGAAGACATATGAAAAAATCATAAAAGAGAAAAAGGTGTGCACGTACTACCCTAGATTAGTGTGCTCTAGGCCCAGAACAGCTTTCTTGTGCTTCAGGATAAATGCAGAGACTGTGAGCATGTGCACAATCACTCACTGTATGTTAACTGACGTTCTGTAAATTAACACCACAGCTCAGCTCATAGTGACTTGTTTGTGTTCAGGTACCTTAAAACCATCGTCCAAGCCAGTGAAAACATTGCAGTTCTTCAGAGACAAAATGCCAGCTGTGTAACTTGCTGCCTTGCAGCGAATCTCACACACAATCTTGCTGTTGGGCAAGGCCGAGTGCTCCCCTCACTGCAGGTGTGCTCCTCTGGTATCTGCAACAACAGCTACAGGCAAGAGCTACCAATCTAGAGATGCCTGGGGGAAATCTTACAGCCTGTTCAGAAAAGAAGATGAGATGTAATCCTACATAGCTGAAATAAATTCATTATCTCAGATTTAATGAGGTTTTTTTCCTTTTAATTTCTGGGAAGAGTGGAGATTTTTGCATGTTGTACATGCTTTTTGTGAATTTTTTATTTTGTTAATGTAAAATTTTGTAATACAAACATGACTATTGTTTTTCTTTAGAATGTGTACAATTTTTAAGAATATTTGACCATGTCATTTGCACCATTTGGAAGAAGATACTTAAAACACTGAAGTTAATGGTCTGTTGGCATGGTTGGTGTTGTTGCTTGTCAGACAGCTGTGACATCATTGTTTCACTTTACCAGTTCACTTTTTGAAAGCCTAGGCATTTCAACCTGCCTTATTTCTGTATCTTCTAAACTATTTCATATATCTAGCTTTTAACCAATACCAAAGTGATTCTATATATCTGGAAGGCTAAATTCAGGAGTTATTTTATTGGAGCAATGAAACTAAGTGTTGTAACTGTAAAATTATTTAGTGTCTGCATCTTAGTAGTGGAGACCAGTCATAGATGTTACATTGAAATCCAGTTCATCAAGAAGCAAGAGCGGGAAGGAGAGCTTAGATAGTCTGGTTTTGCTGTTATTCATAATGAGGTATTTATCACTTACCACATTGTCTAGGTCACAGTTAAGTTGCCAGGAGTTTGAGAGACAAGACTGTAACAGTGGAGCATCCTATTCTGCAGTCACGTTTACAGGAGTGAATTTTATGTATGTTTTCTGAAGGCTAAAGCCAACACCTGATTTTACTTCCTTAGAACTTTATCTATAAAGCCTTCTAAAAAAATTGTGTATCATAACAGCATGTAAAATACCTTAAGCAGATTAATGTTCAATAAAATAACCTGGATTTTTTTTTTTGTAAAAGGTCTTATTTATTTGATACAAGAAGTTACTGTTACTTCTAAAAATGGTGGTATTACATCAAAAATTTTTAAAGTTAATGAACTTGGTTTTTATATTTGTATTCTAGAATGATTATTATAAAAAGCCTCTGCCATGTGTAAAACAAGACAAAGGCTACAGATGCAAGGCTTTGGTGCCTTTCAGTCCAGTACTTGCGTCCAACTATTGAAACAAATTCTGAAGAAAATAGTACAAAATTAAAAAAAAAAAAGGTATTACAAAAAGGGAGGGAAGTTATTTTGGCAGTTCTTCAATGATGATTCGGGAGACTGAGTTCCATCCAGTAGAAGCATCTCCCCTTGGATAATCTGAGCACGTCCCAACCCAGATGGCAATATCCACCAAGCCAGCATTGATCCCTTCGCACAGACCTTCCACTGGTTAAAGACAAAAATCAGGTTACCTCAGCAGACACAGTCCCTTTATTTCACAACTGAAGGTGGACACAAGTACTTAAGAACAGCAGTTCATTGCAAGCTTGTGCTATTTAGTTAAATGGGAACAGTTTTTGGAATTTTAGAACAATTTCAGGAATTACTACGTAGAGATGTGGCAATATCAGTTACAGCCATGCAGTGCCTCTGACATTCTGCTGCTTGACACTTGTTGCAGTACCTGAAGCAGATCACAGTCCACAGGATGGCTGAATGGGAGATATACCTGCTGCTTTAAATACCCAAATTTACACACTGGGAGCTGGAATGTGGCTTCATACCTTTCCAGCCATCTTTCTGGCACCGATGGCAGGGGGGTGGGGGCACAGCCATACCTGGTTTACAGCTAAGCCCTGTAAAGGTGATTGCCACCCTGTAAGCTTTTCTACTCCTAACTCACTAGTTCTGTATAAAGTTCCATTCCTGATGCCCCACTAGCACCACTAGTTGGAGGGGGGGTAATGAAGACCAGTCAGCTCTACCCCATGCTGAAAAAATCCTTTGATAGCTCTAGACATTAGATTTTATGTAGTCATGCAGTACAGGGAGGAAATGGAGAATGAGTACAGACTTTACATTCCTTTTTCTTAGTGTCACATCCTTTTATGTTGAATGACTTCACTAATTTGCCTCTGCTTAGGAAATGAATAATTTCTCCTAGGTATTTCACTTTGGAGGTACTTTTGTGCCCCACCTGAAATCAGAGTAGAAATTGCAGGAGGAAGAAGTCTCATTTTGTGCACAGATAATGTGCAAATATTGGTATTTTAAGCCAGGATGACACTGTTTACTTGGCAGTAAGGCTGTTTCTCCATAGGCTAATACAGCACAGATTGTCTCTGTATTTGTGTTGTACAGGCAGAGATCAGTAGACCCGGATAGAAATCAGCAGTCTGGATAGAAATGTCTTCCATTTCTAAATCTCAGGATATAAGTACCATGAAAAATACCACAGCAAGAAAGTACCACTCAATAAATAATTATAATACTGTTACTATCAATAGTCAACTCTGAGGCAGGAGAGTAAGAGGAACAAGTGTTAGCTGGCCACTCTTGTTTCAGTCCTCTGATCTTGTGGGGCAGTTGGCACTCTCTGCCTTTGGTAAGTGCTGCTGCACTTCTACTCCACCTCTGCTCTCCCAGCACACGTACCTGAAGAAGTTCTGTGAATGTTAATAGTCGAATTCAGCTCCGGGCTTCCTTGATCTAGGTATATGATGGCTTCAATAGGCAGTGGCCCAGCACACTCTGCCCCGTTGAAGGTGAAGTACCAGCGCTGACAGCAGGCGTTCCTGCACTTGAGCCGGAGTGAGCCACTGAAGAGCACGCGGAGAGCGCTGTTCGAGCGCATCTTGGTAAAGGTGCACTCCTGACAGGAGACAAAAGTGCTTTGCTACAAACCTCGGGGTCTGAACCTCTTTATTTCCTATATATTTATATTTAGGACACAGATTTAGGAATATATTTATTTCTAAATGTTTTGGCTACTCTCTTTTAGAACCTGGAAAATGCCTTATGGTGCAAAGATGCAAATCAGAACAGCGCCTCGTAGATGGTAAAGGAGAAACAGATTATGGAAATTCTTAACTTTTTTTAGATAACAACTGCTGTTAAGTTGGTAGCCTAGTTTCCTTCTGGGATTTATGTAAAGGGGTATAAGCTCTCTGAAAGCTGCACTCAAGCCACAGAATCACACAATCATAAGGATTGGAAGGGACCTCTGAAGATCATCTAGTCCAACCCCCAAGTCCTTGCATGACAACACAGCACAGTTTCTGTCTCTGCTACGAGAAATCCTGGACTTAACAATTATCACAAGACTTCTGAGCGGTTTAGACCCTGATGAAAGTTCCACAACTGAAAAATAGGTTTTTTCAGGTTTTTAAGTGGTTGCAACCCTGTCTTCAAAATGCTGGATATCACAGAAGAAAACAAAAAAACCCCACCAACCTAGGGACACTTCTGCAAGTACATGGCAGTGAGAAAAGTCTACTAAAACTGTTGGTTCTCTCTCTAGCCACAGCAGAGCAGTTAAATTGCTATAACCACTCTGGGCTTTGCTTCACAGGTGGGATTGAGCAGGGATTTTTTTAGGCTTCCATCAATGTGTTTGAAAGTTTTATAGCCAGGGCTACAGTGGAGGACAGAATGTTTGTGTCAGTCTGGGTGACACTGGCCATTCTGCTCTTGAGCAGTGCTGATCCTTTGCAGTAGTATCCTGCAACTGATTGAAGCAAGAGTTATAAAGACAGGTACAATTAATAGATTAAAGATGTACATTCCTCCTTAGGTAATGGTAAAATCTTGCCCTGTTTTGGGCAAGCTAGAGGTACTTTTTTTGGTACTGCAACTTTCAGCCTTACAGTTACAGATCTGACCTTCTAAATGTACTCTTACACCAGCCACAAAATTCTTCTGAAACCTATTCCAGAAATGAAACAGGCACATAGCTGAAACACAGCTGAGAGGAATCCAAAGTAGCTAAGCCTTTGAGAAGGTCATCCTTGCATGCAGAAAAAGGCCCCAGCAGGAAATCTGTGAGGATGGTGCTGCCCAGCTCACAGAGGCAGACCTAGAGCCTGCTGTGGTTGGTGCAGCCCCTTGGGGCAGAGCCAACTTACCGCGATCTTCCCAAGGTCGATGCCGTAATTAAGCGCGCTCCACGAACACTGCTTGAAGTTGGGTGTCCAGGACTCCTCGATGCTCTCACGCATGCACTCGCCCTTCTCCCCTTTCAGCCCATCTCGTCCTGGGATCCCGGGTGTCCCAGGGATCCCATTGGCTCCTGGGTTTCCATCCCGTCCAGGAACGCCACTGGGGCCTTGTAAGCACATGCCATTATACTGGAACACAGAACAGCTCCTGCTGCTTCCATCCCTTAACTCCGAGGCTAACCAAGTCAAACACAAATTAATAACAACAAAATACAAAACCCCTGCTGTGCCACAATGGGCTATTTCCACATCTCTGAGAAAATGGTTCCACAGAAGGGAAAAAAAAAAAAAAAAGGAAGAACAAGTTTTCAAAGATAAGCAGTGCCAGCAGAATTTACTGTAAAATAAAATGCCATTTTTAAAATGAAAAGATACATAAATCCTAGAATTAAAAACGTACCTAGTCCAAGAAGGAAAACCTGTTGGAAAACCTCAGAAGAGTCTAAACATTTCAATACAGAAACAAAAAAAGTCACATATTAATACTTTCTCCTACCTCATTATTACTTGTATAACTGTCTATGCTAATAAGTTTTCATTATTCTTTTTTTCTTCTTTTTCTTTTTTTTTAAGAAAATTTTCCATTTCATAGAGAGCAAAGGTTAATGCCACTTTTCTGTCACTGCTCCTCTGGTACACGACCACATCATGATAATCAAGCCCTACAATTCAGACTCCAGTATGCCCACAAATGGATAGTGATATGGATATGGGAAGCTGCACCCTGGAATAAAGCTGAACTCAGGAACCCTGTTTGTGACAGTGGGAAGACACACATGGCGGGATGGGACACTAACATCCTTCCTAACATCACAGAATTAAGAAAGGTCAAATGTTGCTCTCCCAAACTCCATGCTAACACACATTACCTTCACACTTCATGAGACTTGGGATTGCCCACCTTGGAGAGCAGGTTTGTGAAGCCCAGAGCTCCTTCCCCCAGCAGCATGAGTGCTGGGATGCAGAGGAGCACTGGTGTCAGCAGGCACGGAAGTGCTGAGCAGGAACCTGCAGGGGCTGGCCATGGCTTTTACTTCATGTGCTCTTTCTCATCTGGTAACTGACTGCGTCCTCCAGTCTTCATCCCAAATCCTCACAGACAGCTATATCCTGCTCTGCCACTTTCTCACATTTATTTGTCTTCATCTATTTTAAACCACGGAATCCCCACCTGTTTCAAAAAGAAACAATGCTGCAACTATTCCCCCTCATGCCATCCATGCCCCTGTCTGCACTGCAGGAGCCGTAAACTACAGCCCCCGCCCTCTGTCCTTTGTCAGACGGGTGAATTTTCTTCACTGAGGCTGTGCCTTTTCACAGGCTGTGGTGCAGAAAACAGCAGAGCCATCACAGGATTAGCTGGAGCCACTCCAAAAATAAAATCAGGGGCTAAATGGAGAGGTCTTGTAAGAAGTCAGATGAGGGTTTGACTAATGGTTGCTAGCTTTCCCTTACCACCTTCACCAAAGAAAACCCTGCTGGCTAAAGGCGGTGGAAATGTCAGCATACTTTAATGGAGAAAGCCATGTTTTAGAAAAATTAGCTGAAGAGAAGGCTGCTTGGCAAAGCACACACCAACTCAGGAGAGCAATGCAAGCACATTTCTATTTCACACAGCACCAGTTATCTGGTTTTGCTGTTGCTTTCCCACTGGACTCTATTTGTAACAGTGACTGGCTCTGGCTTTTGCATGTGGTTACTCGCCACAGAAGTCCTGTATGTGGAAATTGGCAAGAGCTGGGGGCAGGCCAAAGCTCTGGACTACTGCATCCCATCGCCAGAGACACCAAGAGGGGCTGGCCTGCCTTCACAGAGAAGCTGCCACCCACAGCCAGACAGGGACAAGACCTCAGCCATGGCACATCCCAAAAAATAAATGGGAGCACAAGAATTAATTGAGCTTTGGGCTGCACTCCAACTAAAATTGTCTGTCTTGCCAAATCAAGACTTTTTCATGCTTTCTTAAGCTGGAAATGTATAAAACATATTTTAAACATCCACTGAAGGCAGGACCCCCCCTCAGTCCTGCCTTCACTCTGCTCTGGCAGGGCTTTTGCTGAAGCAGTCTGTACAGCTGGGCTGTGCATGAGTCAGCTGCCACTGCGCTTTGCTGCTCTCTCTGTTGCACCAAAAAAGCACCAAGCAATTTCAAAGAAATGAGAGACCCTAAAATGCTGCTCAGAAAATATTAGCTCATCCATGTGTACAGACTTCTTATTCTCAATGCAATTCAATTTCCACAATGAAAGTGAAAAGGCAATGAAGTAGTGTGAAAGGGAAGGAGCTTTGCTACCAGTGGTGCTTCCAGCACATCACTTTAGGGGATCTCTCTGAAGATCATGGAAGAAATGGCCACTGATTTTCTAAAGAAGGTAAACAGCAGTCCAGCAGCTCACAGAAATACCTTCACATCTGCTTTCTACATTCCAAGGACTGGAAAATTTCCCTCCTGTCATCTATCCCTGAGATGGGATAGTCCCAATGCATTCAAGTTTCTAGTATGGAATTGCAAACTGGTGTGCAGCCCCTGCCGCCAAAGGGAATAATGCATTCGTGCAACTCCAAGGAAAAGTGGGTTCGGTAAGCATGCAAGTAGTTTTCAGAGCATGCAGATAGTTTTTCTCATTACTGTTTATGCACTAGCCTTTTAGGAGCTAAACAGCAGTTAACTGCTTATGATGGAAGGAAATAAACAGCATTTATTACTTATGTTGGAAAGGCTCTAAGATTTCGGTATTGCCCCTGCAGGGCGCTGAGCGCAGGAACCAGCCCACGGCGCTGCCTCGGGTCCCGCCGCGATGTCCCCCGAGCATCGGGCACGGCGGGGAGCGGGGGCTTCGCCGGCTCCAGCCGCCACCCCCGACCCTGGCCCGGTGGAGAAAACACTAAGACACACACCGGGCTCCCGCAACCCTGCGGTTTGTGTCAATGCCCGTCCAGCCCCTTCTCAGCAATCTCCTGATTCAGCACAACAAGGCCGTAATTAACTGAACCAAGAGAGATGCCCAGCAGAGCGGGACCGGCGCTGCCCTGCCTGGAGCCGTCGCGAGGTTTTTCGAAAACCTCTGATTTATCGCTTTTTTCACATCTGTGCAGTAACAAAGCGGCTGCGTGGCTCCTCCAGCCGCCCCCCGCCCGCACGGCTCCCCCAGCACCTCCGCCCGGCCCGCTCCCGGCCCCCGGGCCCATTGCTCTCACCACGTCCACCACCTCCCGCTGGCGGAGCGCCTTCTGCTTCCCCTTGGGGCTCTCGGAGCCGCCGTGCGGCGGGGCCGCCGCCAGCAGCNAGCAGCAGCAGCGGGGCGGCGGCGGCGGCCGGGCCGCGGGGCATCGTGCGGGGCGGGGATGCACCGGGGCCGCGATGCAGCAGGAGCCTGGGTCCACCGCTCTGGGCGGCAGCGCGGGGATAAATGAGCCTTTCAGAGCGCGCAGCCCGACCTCCCTCCCCGGGGAGGCCGGGAATTTCCATCCTGTAACCGAGCGAGACTGCCAGGCAGAGCCACCCCCGCGGCAGCCATTGGCACGGGGCCGGGGGCTCCCGCCCCCTCGGGCCGGCCCCGCCGAGCTTTCCCCGGGCGATGCCGGAGCCCCCGGCCGAGAAGCGCTGCGGGGCCCCTGCCGGCTCTCCCGGAGCCCCAGGCAGTTCCCTTCCACGTCTTCAGGTGTTTGCGGGGCAGTCGGTGACTCTGTTCCGATGAAGGAGCTATCTCGGCAAGAAATCTAACGCCACAGCGGGATCCTGATGCACCGTGAGGGGAAAGTGTGATGAAATATCAGCTGAGCATCAGTCACACATTGCATTTTAACAGAAGTTAAGGTAAGGACACGAATCTTCTGAACAATAGAAGATTTAGGACTTTTTCAAAAAACATGGTATTGCCAGACTGAACATTATCAATTTAGTAAGAGAAGGAAAGTTCTTGCCTACCCAGTGTCAACCAGCTCATTTTGCTTTCATTTAAAATTATACTTTACTTTTCATCATTCTTGAAATGAAAGCACTATAAAATAAAGGATGTGATATGTCCTCAAGAATTCAAAATAGAAACAACAAATGTTTGAGAGGTGGCTTGTGTATACTGCAAACTTGGTGGGGTTTGTACAGGTAGAGTTTCCAGAAGGGGGAGATAAGCTTCAACACTTTTTTTTTCTTTTTCTTCTGAAGTATTTAACAAAACCACACATTTCTCCTGCAGGAAAGAATGCTACAAGAAATTGAGTCATTCAAATAGGCTGCACGGAACCACATTTTTGTGTAGACTGAACCCCTTCCTGTGGCTCTGCACTTTTAGCCGCTTCTGCCTTTCTCTCCTTTCCATGTCTGTACTGGTGGAACAATGGCAGTGAAGTGAGATTTACACCACAGGTCAGTCACACTGCTGTCAGCAACCCCATCACATGCTGTCCCGACAACTGGGACTGACGTCGGCCACACTGCTGAGGTGAGGGCTCCTACCTTGTGAAGAAGGGCAACATTACACCTTGCCAACTTCAAAAAACAGCTGGTAAATAATAATGGTTCCCTGAACCAGTTGGGAAGATTTATGGAATGATGTAAATCCCTAATTGTAACAATTGCTTTGGTGACAGCCTCAGTCAGCATCCACAAACACACACAGGCAGAGGCTTCATTGAGCAATTGTGCAGTGCTGTCAGCAACCCCTGCTGCCTCTGGGCTGATGGCAGTACTGTGAAGGCAGTAATGTTTGATTTCTGTGTCACCTGCATGTTCACACAAGCATCCTTACCAAGGGCTGGGGATCCTCAGCATCAACGCAGGCTGTTGCTAAGGTGTGTCCCTTCACAGGGTGCCATACTTCTGCATTACAGAACTAATTTCCTCAGGCAAGGTGCAGCAGCTGAAGCAGTAGCACTGCACACCTTGCTAAGGCAATCACTCTGGATTTTAGAGAACAAAATTTGCATGGACATTCACAATTATTTCCCCACCTGGGTTTGCTCACCATTAATTTGAGTGTGGGTTAGAAGCTTTGAAATTCCAAATGGCTTTGCCAGAGGAAGCGAACTGGGGAGCACTGTAAGAGAAGGTCTTAGCAAACAACGGTGGGACATCTGTTTTGTGCTCTGGTGAGTGCATTGTGCAGTTCTGAGCACTCATTTGACTTGCAGTGTGCATTTCCATCTGGAAAACAGAAATGTCAACATCCTCCTTAACCTGCTTCAGTCCAAGCAAGCCTTGCCATCTGTTAGGCTTCTGATATTTAAATGCTTCTGAAGGCACCAACCACTGCTGAACGCTGGTGAGATACCCAAATTGAATCAGAAATACTGATCTACTTTGCCTTAACTATTTTGCAGCTAAAAGGAGCTGTAGTTATAAACTTGCCTGATCATTCTCTGACCACAATCCACATTACATCAACTAGTGATTCCTTCATTTTATCCATACTGCCATATGATATAAGCTTTATCTTTTATATGTGGCCTCACAAATATATCAGCAAATATTATGAGTTACTACATCCACCACTTAATGTCACTAAAGCCTCCTAGATGGCCAGTCTGCTCCTGCACAGCCTGGGCAGGCTCACCAAGGTCACCGTGGCACAATCAGTGCATCTTGCACTGCAGAGGCTCACAGATGAGGCTGATGCCATGAGTGCAGTCTCTCTGCTGCGGCTTGAGCTGCTTTCCCCCTCAAATAGCCTCTCAATGTCCCAAAAATCCAGACACACACACAAGTCTGGAGAGGGGGTTGTTCCCATACGCACATGTGTTTCCATTCACCTCAGCTATAACGTTTAAATTCCAGGGACTGCCCATGGGGTCACCAGGTCTCTCTGTCTTTCCTGTGCAAACTATTCCAGTTTATGAATATTGTTTGTTAGCATGCTGGTTTGAATTCAACCAGTAAATAATTGTTATTCAATTCAATTGTTGTTCAGTCCTTAGTCTTTATAGCGTGAAAGAACCAGAAACATATAGCAGGGAACCAGAAACACCAGACTTAGGTGTCTAAGTATTAGAGAAACTTCGAGGCTGAGGGTCCTGAGACAAAAGAGGCCCTGTAAGGTAAGTGCCAAGGCCTGCACTTTTCATCTGCCTTTAAATCTTATTGCTTTGTACATTTCCCTCTTCTGGGGATGTCTGAGGATTTTGACTTTGGTTGGCAGCCGGATCTCTTCCTCACTCTGGGGTACAGAAGAGCACTCGAGGTTAGCACTGCAGTGCTCAGCATCACAACACTCAGCATCCATGCCAATCTGTCCTTGGCGCTTTTAACTGTGGAGCTCATCATTTAGATCTTGTTCACTTTATAACTGACATTTTAGTGAGTTTTAAGTTGTTATAAAAGGCTGAGATCATGAAAACTGCTGATTTTTTCAAATGGCTCTTTGCAGGCTGCCTGTCTGATCAAGGAGACAAAGAGCTGTCTGTACTGCTGTAGAAGCAAACCAAAGTAAGAGCTCTTGGGTAATTTATTACAGATTTAAGAAATGGATTCCAACTTCTTCCAGAAAAAAAGCCTTTGGAACTGCACAAAAATCAATGGGATTGTGGCCTTAGTCCCTTCTAACACCTCTTAATTTAAATATATGATTCATATTGTACACGTAATATTTAAAAAATCCAAAATACACCCATAAAAAAAAATCTTCCAATAGCTTCTACATAAAATGATAAAAACATTGTAGCCACAGCAGTGCTTTTCAGGTACACATATTAACATTTGAATCTTAAAATCTTATTTGGGCCATGTGCTCACCCTTCAGAGGCTGGTCTGCAGAAGAGGATTCCTGTGTTCATATAGAGGAGGACAGGGGAAAAAAAAAATTCCTGGAGATAAGAGTTAATTCTTTACTTCTGAATAAGCACATGGCAGTTCTTAATGTTACCATAGGAAATGTATTTTTATGCAATAGAAAACATGAGAGAATCAATACATTTTATTCCTCATATTAATTATGTATTCTGTAAAGATAAGTTTTTGACATTGTCTCTGACAGGTCAAGACCAGGATATAGGTCAGATACCAGTGAAAACTTGTGGAAACAGTTCCTTCCATTTTCTGCTGGGGTTCCAGGTGGATCTGTTATTTTCTGTCCAAGCCATCAGTTGATTTATAGTTGGATTTCCCTATAACTGTGTTTTCACAATAATAATGGAGACACTGAATATTTCAAACGAAACACTCTTCACAAACAGTCAGAGAGAGATAAACTTTAATAAAACTGTTTGGGAGGACTGTCTGCTTCACTGATAAAGGATAACTCAGGACACTCCTGATATATAGTATAAACTTTATGATGAAAATTCCATACTGTTTCCATTGACTGCTGGTTGCAAATTGCAGACCCTGAAAGGGTCTGGTCTGTAACTCTGCAAGTCACCTCCCAAGAGCAGCTGGCGCAATCCTGGCTGCAGTCACCGAAACATTTGGGTCTGCAGGGGCATCTGGAGCACATCTGGTTGAAGCAGGTCCACTTAGATTGGGTTGTTCAAGGACTTGTAGAATGGGAAAATTATTTCAGTCCAGTTTTAAGTTAAATTCACGGAGTGTCCCATGAATCATCACGGGCAAGGGGAGAGCTGAGTCTCAGGAGGAACATTTGCTCATTAGAGTGGCTGGGAATTAGTCAGTGGTAGAAAAATCACTTGGCTATCTCATGAAACCTCAATGAATAGAAAGGCTTGTACAGAACTAAAAAGCTAACTTTCCTTGAATCCTGTGCTAATAAATGGTTGTTAGGATGTGAAATACAGTGCTCCATTCAGACAGGAAGGCTTCTTCAAATGAAGGGCACAATCTGCATTTCTCTACATCATTCATCAAATGCACTGCCAGAAGTTTGCCCTTCCAGTTTTGATAGTCAGTACCATGAATTAGTGATAATCCTGAAATTAAAGGAATAGACTTGAACTTTGAAAAGTTTTACTTTATTTGTGTCCAGTAAGCCCCTTGAAAAGGAGTTCCTCAGGATATGTAAGCTATGAGCAGGGCTGAGGCGGGGCTCTGTAGCCCTTCGAAGTGGCTTACAGAAACCAGAGGTCTATAGCCACCATAACAGGCACACACAGAATGCACAGAAGCCTGTGGATGCAAGAAGATTTAGTCAAAGAAACAAACTGTTTGGCCCAGTTGCACAAAACTCAGAAGAGAGACAGATGAGCAGAGCCAAACAACAACGACAGATGGGGAACACGTGTGATCACTGCAGCTCTGCCTCTGGGATGTAGTGGTGGGGCTTGAAGCCCGTGGCATCCCTGTGACCTGGCTCCTCACACCCACACTGACCTCAGTGAAGAAGTGCCATGGCTTGAGGCAAGCAGGGCTGTGGAGCTTCTGGGCAGCACCCACAGCATCTGCTTACGGATGACCCACTGTCACTGAAAGGGCAATGGATGGACAGGGGCTGCTGGGTCAGGCACAGTGAGGTTCACAACAAGTGGTTCAGTGGGGTCATCGTTTAGCCCTGAGGATACTTCAACAGGTAAACTCTTGCATTAAAATTGTTTTATGTGCTAATATAGGAATCTTATTTGGCTTGCATCAACAACTCACTAGCGCAGCGGCACTGGAAAGGATCAAGCACCTGAATCCCTGGCTCATGTGGAGATGAAACTGTGCTTGGCCATAACAGCAAAAGACCCACCAGGTTCCTGTGAAGAAAAATGTGGCTTTTTGAGCCCTCTTTTAAGTTATATTTTTACAGCAGGTGCTCATCTAACTACGCTTTCATGAGGCATAATTTAGTGTGGTTTCCTTGCTTCTATCCCTGTAACTTTGCTGCAATTACAGCACCTCTTGATTGATTAAAGATCTTATTTATGAGTTCATAATTTCCAGTTGTCAAGTAGAGGAACTTTCAGGATGTGTGCCCTAAAAATGCTGTTGACATTATATTAAAGGCAAAGTCCTCCCTTTTTTTTTTTTTTCCTCTGTGTGTGTGTATGCCTGTGTGCACTTTCTTGGGTTTTCCTGCTGGTTTGGTGACTGTCCATTTCTCTCCATAGGGAAACTCATTAAAACTATCAGCATCTTTAGGTGGCTTTCTCAGGATAATCTTGCCTACTAACATTTTAAGAAAATTTTAAAGAAAAATAAATTAATTTCCATGGTGAGCCCTGACTTCAGCCAGCCCAACACATTTGTATCTCATCCACCCACTGGCACATCACACCTGTCAGTGCCATGTCTCCACATTTCAGGTTCATGTGTCCAGATTATTTATCCTTGTGGTTCATCCACTTGTTCTTTACTTGGAAGTCCGGATCATAGACATGCCTGCAGGAATCTGGAAGGAGAAAAGTCCCAGATAGGACTGTGTCCAGTGGGCAACATCATTGACTCAAACCCAGTGTCAAGGAACGTGTTCACCTGCTTCAGCTTCCTCAAAGCTTCCATCTTTGGTCATTCAAGACTTACCTGCACTCTCAGATAGTAGATACGATACTACTAGAATTGGGTCTGGAGGGAATGCTTCCCAGATATCTTAAGCCTTCAACTAATAACTAATTTACTCATCATTTCTTGTGATCCAGTTTCATGTGGTAAGGTAGAACATCAGGAAGATATACTGGGACACTCATTCCCTTCTTAGTCCCTCATACATGACCAACATGGAACATCTTTTTCCTGTTAAGACCCCTTTGGTGGCCTTGTCTAATCATCCCACCCTCATCCCTCTGACAAACCTACTCAATGGCAATAAAATGTCTTCTTGCTTCTCTTCACCTTGTATGGCAAAAATGAGTCCTAAAATAGCTTTCCCCTTAAAATACCTGATAGACTCATGACTGTGCTGCTGTACCTGAGTGTGCTCTCTGGGACGGAGGTCAGGGTCCCTCCACATCACCTCCTCCCAGTACCAAGTGCCTGTTTAGCACTGCCCCTCCACAAAAAGTGCCTTCTTCCAAACAGCAGGAACTATTCCCCTCTCCAGCTCCTGTCTGTGCTAAGAAACCAGCTGTGACCCATTTAATGAAGGTAGATAATTATTTGTTTAAAGATCTCATTGTCCATAACTTTATTTCGACTAGTAAAACCCAAAAGAAAACAAACTTTTATTTTACATTTTGTTTCAGCGATCAAAGCTGAAATGCAGGGAATAAACGTTAACAAAGAGCTCAGATATAACTGTCCTGGCATGTTTTTAATCTTTTAATTATACTTTTAATCTTTTAATTGTACTTCTAATAGGAAGTAAAATCCAGTGAATAAACAGGAGTGGATTTCATAGGTGTACATCAGAAATACATTGTGAGCTCCACTTCTAGGTATACAAAGCAGAAAGCTCATGAACACATGGTGTAAGTTGCTTTAATTACACTCTAGTCCATTAAAAAATACAACTATTTTTTAATATAAGTGTAAAGGTGTGAACGAGTAAGTGCAAAAAAAAGCAAGGTAACATGCAGGAAATAACATCTATATTTGTGAGACTCTGAAATACCTTTGGTGCCAGCCATCTCAATTACTGCAAATACCACTGGTTAATACTGGCAGCAAGCTTTACCAGAGAATGCAGGCAGAGAGCAGCCAGATGCCTTCAACGACTGATCCAACAAGTGGCCAGTGTGAAGGGAAGGATGCAGAATCTCTCCCTTGATGTGCAGCCTTCTGAAACAGCACGTTGAGACTGGGTGGTCAAACTTCACAGCAAAACAGGATTCCTCATCCTCTTCAGCTACTGTATTTTTCAGTGTTTTGCAGAATGCTAAACTTATTTTTATTAAAGAAGTTCAACTTTTCATATTAATTTTTTTACTATTTTGCTTCTGAATTTCAACGGGATTTGACTGTTTAAACCAAATATATTCTGTATCCTGTAAGGAAAAAGGAGCTACAGTTCTCTGTAAATCAGTTGAACAGTTGTCAAAGAAAATAGTGTGATACTTCAGCTTGTTAGTGCTCCATCTCTGAATTGTTGGGGTTTTTAATTTAAAAAAACTGGAAGTATTTAAAGAGGTTTTAAATATTGCAGGTATTTTTTTTCCTCTCTGGTAATAGCACTTTTTAAATGTTACAAAGATAATTTTGTTTTTATTTTCAAACTTAAGACTTATTTTGTCTATGTGCATAGATTTACACTCTAGGTGAAGTCTACCCTGGTTTTCACTAAACACGTTTAGCAAAATAGAACAATAGTAAAATACAGTATAAACAACAAGTACCATAAAAGTACCATATTGGTAGTTTCAGACGCTGTTTATTGCACAAATAAAATATTATTTGATATGCTAAATTTATCTTGTCCTTTAAAAGATTTTATATGCAACCTGAAAACTCATTGCATTGCATAATTTGAAGTGATATATGGCAGCTCAGTTCAGAGAAAGACTTATTTGGCACACATAATTCCAGGTTTGGAGAAGCTGTCAGTATCCTGTATTCTAGCTTCTTGCAAACAGTGCCACCAAACAAGACTAAAATGGCTGTATCAATGTAAATAGCTGGATTTACAGTACATCTTCCAGAAGATTGCCAGCCTCCATTAAACAACTTCAGCTGATGGAGATGTCCCAGGGCGAGGTTATTCTCACAGGTTCAGAAAAGCCCTCTTAACATAAATGGTTTATTTTAACTTCACTCAGATAACAAGAGAAAAGCAAATAAATACCATTTGTTAGAGAAGCTGTTTATGAGATTCTGCACTGCCCCTTACCGTAAGGCAGTCAGTGTTGCAGACCCTGACTCATCTCTGTGCCATTTTTCTTACAGTTTCTTTCTCCTCATCACTGTTGTGAGCATTCAAACAGCACTTTAACTTTCCTTTCACTGTTTGGGTACTTCGGTGTTAAAGCACCCAGAAAGGTCACAGCCTCTTTGGCTGTAAGGATCACCCTGCGAATTCAGAGTCTGTTTTTTCTGGTACAGCTGCCCTGGAACACACAAAGTGCTACAGTCTCAATCTATGCCTGATGCATTTCACTGCCAGTCAGTGTTTTGATTATTGCTTCGCATTTCACACTTCTTTGATAATGTATCTATTTTTAAGCCCACAGTATTGCTATAACTTCAAAATTACTTTGCATTTATCTTTTGTAGAGCAGTTACTACAAAAGCAGGTTTTTTTTCAAAACTTCCTAAAAAGGGGGAATAACATTAAAAAATTAAAAATCAATACTTTAAGAAGGTGGCAGCATGAGCAGTGTGGAAATACACATTCTACATAGTCTAAAGGAGGTCTTTAGAGGTCATGAAAAAAAAAAGTGCTGTAAACATTAGGATGAAAAAACTAGTTCAAGTTCCTCACTCCTTCATAAGTGTGTGTTCATGTGAACAATTCCCAGTATTGTTCTATCTCAGTTTCTCACACAGGAGGAATAAAAACATTGCAATACTTATTAACTCACACAGCCCTACCAAAAATATACTTGTTTTTTAGGTGCAAAAATACTACACCACTAGGTAGAGAAACAAACATGCCACATCTAGTCAATGAGAAATATCCACTCAGAAGCTCTTACTATACAACAGCGTATTTTATTACTAACAAATACAGTAATAACAAAACTACTGAACATGTGTATAAAGTTACCTGGTTACAAACAGAACAAGAAAAACGAAGGGTATTTAGTGTGCCTTTCCACAAGAGGTTTTTCATATCTTTGTTGCTGTCCACTCAGTAGCAAGAATTCTGTGTACTTTTAATGGGAAAATTCTAAAAGAGCATATCCCATTGAAGGCAATAAATTACAAACGCTAAAATGCAGATAATGTAATATAAAAGTAAAGAAATCTCATTTTTAATGCGTGATAGATAAAACAAATAACTTTGGTTTATGAGAACCGTAGTTCCTGCTGTTCCAGCATTTATATGTCCTTTGTACCATGCAATTTTTATTGTTCAATGCATCACCATGAATGCTGCCCCAATTCACAGTAAACTCTCTGCATAATATCATAACACTGAGGAATATTCTTATTAATGGTCAAATGCAAGATGCTGGACAGTCTTACAAAATGCACTGACATTAGGTTTAGAAAACAGCAAAATCTCCAAATTATCTCAAGTAATAAATCCCATTGGCTCTTAAAAAAATCTTCACTCAAATAAAGTCAGACAATGAAATTGTTATCTACATCAGCAGTGCTTACTCTTGAGAACCACCTAGCATAAGAAAGGCTGTATATATTAAGGCCTTTTCGATTTAGAGAAAATATATGGCTGTAGTACAATAGAAAATTAGGCTTTGGAGGAAAAGTATTATGGCTGTCTTCTCAGTAAAAAGATTGTTAAAAAAGCCTGCATATTAATAGCTCAACAGTTATTTGCAGCAGTTATCTGCAAGGTATTTCTCTATAGCGTTAAAAAAAATGAAGTTACTCACATAGAAACAGCATGAGACGAGCTGTTGCTGCAGCTCAGGACAAAAGCCCAACGCCTCACATCAGACTGTCCCCATGGAGCCCATGAGTCTGAGGTTCCCTTTGGCACCATGTCCTGGAACACCACACCAGCAGAGGCTCCAAGAGGCATTTTCCTGAGACAGTGCTACACCTTCTCCATCATCCCTGCAACAGGACCCATCTTGCTCCAAATACTAGTGCATGTCATGGATAAAGGACCAACCTGCTTTTCTCAGAACTGTGCCACGTGGGCCGATCACCAGTGGACTGCTGGCTTCAGCAACACCCTAAGGGAAGCATGGGAACTGTCCCAGGTTTGTACAGTACATACAAAACAATAGTTCCAAAGACTGACCTTGTCACTTATTTACAAAATTCAGCTTTATATACAAAATAAACTGCTATAGTTCCAGATTCCCTTTCATATTCAGTGTACAAGCTACCATAAACCAGTGCTACAATTGATACAGCATGATGCATAATTTAGAGAGTGTTTAGAAATTTGTGCATCACTTACTTAAGTGACAGCACTGTTTAAGAGACAGTAAAAACGAGAAAAAAATTAACAAGTTTTGAAAAATATTGAAGAGGCAGATGGAATTTTAGACCTTGAGAAGTAACAGTGCTTTCTAAGCATTACTTTAATGCAATTCATTACAAAGTGTTCTTTATATAAGGAATAATATTTGTCTCTCATCTTTTTCTTACATTATTGCCATGTCCTACAGAACTTCAATTTCCATTAGTCCTGGACAGGATTAAATACAGTACATTATTGCTAGCTGTCCCCACAACAAAAGGTACATTTTTTAAGTGCAAAGCAGGATATGTGTGTTTTTAAATAAGGCACAGAATATCCATTATTTCCAGTGTAACAAAAAATTCATGTCAGTTTTATATAATGCAAATGTTCATACAAATTTTCAATCTTTCAAGGATTAGAACTGTTTCCTGAATCCAACTCTCTTCTGGTGTCTGAAGCTGAGTAGACGAGTAGTGATATGGAAGGTGACTGTGAGACATCAGGTATTTGGGAACAGCTCCTTTGTAGTGAAGGGGATTCACTAAAATCATTTTTAGGAGTTATTCTGTAAGTAAGGAAAAATAAAACAGAGAGTAAATTTTAAGCATAGTTTAATTTCCATTACACTGGAAAAAAAATTGAGTAGTGAAATCATAATATATCTTCAGCTGTATTCTTTTCAAAAGAATGCAGTACAGTTCTGTACACTTTTCCAAGCATAGGGTCACCATTGTTCTTTTTCAGACCCATCACCTCTCAAAGTGATTGCAGTGCAGTCACAGGTTTCTTGATGGTCACTGTTCAACGGGGCAAGAATATCCTACAAGCTGAAGCTCCAGCACACAATGCTTAAAAGGAAAAGAAGAATCCTACAAGAATGCAAAACAGCCCATATGCTAACATACATGGCCACAGTCTGCAAGTTCTCTTGACAGCTACTGAAGGTCAGTTGCATCCTGAGAGTATCCTGATTCTTCAGAAAGAAGAAACAGGAAACTAACAAAAATAGTGGCAATACGTAGAAACAAAGAAAATACTGAGTTCAGGAGCCTTACCTTCCTTCACCTACTCTCTTAATACTCTCAGCCAAAGTACTCATATGACATGTGCTATCTGCTTTGTTTCTCCTTTCCACCTGATCCACGGTTAGTTTAGCACTGGGTAACATTTGATCTCCGCTGTTTTCATCTTCCTCAACTCTTTGGGGTGATGCTCCATCTGCCTCTATCTCCTTCTCAGATGTCTCTGGAGAGGTTTTAATTTCTGCCACAGTTTCTTGGCTTAAGTAATCATGATTAGTAATTGCTACTGCAGAAGTTCCATGATTTGTTGCGCCACTCGTACTGGTCCCCATTGACTTCGAAATGACTTTCAGTCTGTGTGAAGTTGACTTGTAGTGCTTCTTTTTATGTTTAACTTTGGAATTATGCCTCAAGAAAAATTCACATGATTCTTGCAGCACTCTTCGACTCTCACTGATTGGACTGAAAGAGAGTACAAGCACACAACTGAACAAAGAGGATAACCTTAGCTACAATATAATAAAGAGTAGTACGACAAATCCTGAAAGAACAGCAACCAGTGATACAATCTGAGCTGGATGTTAATGAACACAGGGAAAAAAATTATATGTGAAAAGAGGAGAAAAAATCATAATGGCTCCAAAGTAATTGTAGAATAAACAAATAAAGCAGATTTCTACATTTCTTACTTCTGCAAATAGGTCCAATGACTAAAGTGGATTAATGATCTACTAGAGAGAAAAGGATTAATTCATAAGCAGCTGCATTACCAAGTTAACTTTATATAAAGTCAACCTCCTTCAAATGAAAAAAGGTACGCATTGCAAAAATTACTTCATTATTTTTAAATCCTTGTAGCTAAAAGCAATTAATATCTGAAACACAAGAAAAAATTATACAGGAAATGGAAAAAGAGAGGAGAGGGAAAGGAAGCTATAAATTCACCATTGAGGAATGCAGATGTAAAATAAAAAGAGCTTAGAGACTACTGCCTTGGTAAATCCAAGGAAACAAAATGATCTAAAACCACAATATCATTTATAAGTAACAGATAATCTGAAAAGAAATAATCAAGCCATAAAAAAGAATTGAGAAAACAACTGCAAGAAATGGAGACAAAATTTATAAGCTTTTTAAATCCATAGATATAAATTTGTTAAAATTAGGTAATAAAACTGAATTCTTCTGTTTCATAAAAAAAAAGGAACACTAGATTAATGCAAGAAAAGTGACAGTAAGGACAGTTCAATGAATATTAATTTTAAAATAAGACAAACCTGGCAGAGGAGAACAGAGGGTATTATTATTGCACGACAGTAAAAGCAGTACTAAGTACTCTGTCAAATGAAGTCATCACAACACATGAAAAGAACTAAACTGATGGCTGAAATTATCTTTCCTCCTTTGACTGTGAACCAGAGATGTATTAGCCAATGCTAAACACAGCAACACACTTTCTGCTCTACGAAAGAGAAATCAGCAGAGGAGAATATTTTATGTCTTCTTGAGAATGTTGTTAAAAAGTCACCGCATATGTAAAACTTTCCCAGACTCCAATGGAATTTGCTGGTGCCCAAAGCAGCATTTAGTCTGAGGACAACATTTTGATTACCTGAGCTATAGATAAAGAAATGTGTCTGAAAGCCAAATTGAAGTATACACTTTAAAAAGCAGAGAAAAAAAATTTTCTTACTCTCTTTTGCGGTTTCTGTTGAAGAAATTGGCCCATTCAGAACAGGTCTTTTTACTTCCCACCCAGAACACTGGAGATATGCCAACAATTAGTGTTAGCAAATATTTCATCAGAAACAAAAATAT
The DNA here is from genome assembly GCA_013390045.1 of Picathartes gymnocephalus. Taxonomy (NCBI): domain Eukaryota; kingdom Metazoa; phylum Chordata; class Aves; order Passeriformes; family Picathartidae; genus Picathartes; species Picathartes gymnocephalus. The sequence continues at coordinate 115,842 of WEKY01061492.1, forward strand.
TTCTGGTCTTGCTAAGGCCTTTGCCTAGAAGATAACAAAGTTTAATAAATGCAAAGAAGAAAATATACTTGTTAATTCATTTTTTTAAATGAAGAAAGCAAATAAATTTCTCAAAAGAGAGACTTTCTGTTATGACTGTTGTTCTTTGTTGAGGCTTGTACCGCGGACAGACATCAGACATGTACAGTCATGTCAGAGTGGTTCAGCTGAATTTACACACAGAAGAGATCTGTCAGAAGGAATTGCTTTTCTTTTAAATTGACAGGAAAGGTAATTTTGGGAGTAATAGTATTAGTAAAAATGTCCTCCAGCGGTAAGTCTAAAGGATTCATCCCTTCAACTTAAAAGAAACAGCAAGTGGATCACAGAATCACAGAATGGTTTGGGTTGGAAGGAGACCTTAAAGATCATCAAGTTCCACCCCAGCTGACACAGGCAGGGATACCTCCCACTAGACCAGGTTGATCAAAGCCCCATCCAGCCTCGCCTTGAACACTTCCAGGGATGAGGCATCCACAACTTCTCTGGCAAATTTGTTTCAGTGCCTCTCCACCTTCAAAGTAAAGGATTTCTTCCTAATATCTAATCTAAACTTACTCTCTTTTCAGTTCAAAGCTATTCCCCCTTGTCCTGTCACTACATGCCCTTGTAAGAAGTCTCTCTTCCTCTTTCTTGTAGGCTCCCTTCAGGTACTGGAAGGATTAGTTGGGAGTTAATCTAATTAGACAGCATCTTCAAGGAGCCTCAGGGAACTACACAGTAGTTTTCTGTTTATTGCAAAATGAATCCACCTATTTGAAGAACTGTATCATAGGAGCTGAGACATTTAACTCAGTAAGAGATCATTATCTTCTGCTCTCACGCTGCAAATTTGATTTATAACACTTGTCTTATCTGCCAGACCCATCTATGAAAGTAACTACTTTTGTTAGCCAGGTAACATTAACTACTTCAGTTTGTTTTTATTTGATTTTCATCAGGCAAACATAACAAAAATCTACAAGCCAGCCCAGGTAAGCCAAGGCCAAGCACACCACTTTAAGCTATTCCACAATTAGCACACACTGACTATTATAGGGACAGATCCCATAGAGTAGATCTTTGTGTAATATTTAATGTTGTTATTTCTTCCTTCCAATGGGCTAATTAAAGGCTGAAAATACATGCTCTGTGTTATTATGCCAAGCTGTTATAGTTAAGCACTACAAAACAAGTTTATTGATTTTTTTTTTTAAGCATAAAAATCCTGTTTTCAAACTTGTATATTATGAAGCATTTAAGTTTATACAGAGCTCAAAATAAAACCCACTGAGGTCAAAATACACTCGTTAAGAAACAGTATTGGAAGCCAAAATAACCAAGTTGTCTGTGAGCTGTGCTACTCTCAGCCTACAGTGACTTCAATCCAGAGGATAATAAATGATGTTTAAGAACGTAAAGAGATCAATCCTAATCATTCCATAATGCCTATGTTTATATTCTGCATTTTTAATTACAGTTTATTGCAGCAAAAACATAGATAGGAAGTACAATGCAATGAAAGATTACATGAGACACTTGCATTTCTTTTAGTAATGTTGTGTTCTTAAATGGAAAGAAACAATACTTGCAAGTATATAAAACTCCCTGCAACCGCAGCAGATTTAATCCACTGCACACAGGCAGATATGATTTAAAAGTCTTTCCAAGGAAGTTGGATTTTAAGAGGCAAATGTTAAATACAACCACCTCCACAATTTTAAGTGTGGTTGAGGTTTTTTTCTTTATTTGCTCTTTTTTTGGTTAGTTCTTTTATAAAGAGTTCTTCGTATTTCTGAAAATCAGTCTGCAAATGACAACTATTGTGGAAAAAATATATGGGAAATTTGTTCTGTAATTTCAAGTGGTTTACACTTCTACACTTTGAAGAAAAAAGAAAGAAAAAAGTGATTTTAAATTTGTGGTTATAAGCAGCACTTAGAATTCAATTTAGTCTAAATTTTCAAGAATCATTATTTCAGCTTCAACTGAAATTGATGAAAACTCAACTTACGTACTTTGATACTGAGCTTGGCACCAAAGTACTAAGCAAATACTTTTAGAAACAAGTATTGTGAGGAATGACCCTCCTCCATCACAATTTGTAACATGAAGTTCAAATATAATAAAAAAGTTATATATTCTGTTAGAGCTGCAAGCTGGAATGTAATTGCTGAATGCTACCACTGAGATCAAAATTTTCAAAGCAAAAGTAAGATTCCACTGATTTTGACTTGAAGAGGAATTAATCACTCCATGTTTTTGAACTGATTACTTAATGTGAAAATAATTTACTCATGACATGGCAGATATGCACAAGGGTTTCTGCTAATTAACTTTACAATGTTATTTATAAAGGATAATGTTACTTGCCTGATAAGGACAAGGAATATGGTACTGGTCACAGTGGTCAAACACCCAAGTAGTTTCCCAGATTTTCCGGTTCACCAGTTCATAAACGTAGCATCCAAGAAGTGCTACAAGAGGCACCAAGTACAAACCACTAAAAACCCCAATTCGGATCATGAATTTCTTGAGCTTCTCCTGGTTCCTGCCATCGTGCTGAATGACCTGCCGCACGTGGTTTAGAGAGATAATGCCAGCTAAAAGGAGAGAGAGACCAAAAAAGACACAAAGGCACAACGGCAAAAGCACGAAGTACAGAGAGGCGTCCAGGTCATAGAGACCCACAAAACAGACTCCACTGATATTGTCCCCTTCGACTTTGTTCATTGCAAGGAGCATAATGGTTAGAAAACCAGGTATTCCCCAGGCAACTGCATGGAACCACATGGCCTTCTGTGCAATAGCTTCACAGCTCCATTTTCTTCCTGCTGCAAGGAACCAAGTGATTGTCAGAATCACCCACCATATAGTTCCTGCCATAGTGAAAAAGTACAAAACCATGAAAAGGACAGTACAGGCTTTGTTTTGGGAGCCAAGAACAACCGTTTCACCAATTTCTAACTTATCATCTGCCTCATTACAGGCAGTTCTGTTCCCAAGTAAAAATCCAATAAAGTACATTAGAGAGACTATGCTGTAACAGACAGAATAATATATGATTGGTCTCTCTGGGTACCTAAACCTTTTAACATCAATCAGAAAAGTTAGGAATGTGAAAAGCGTAGCACAAAGACAAAAGATTGAAACTATTCCAATGAAGCTTTTTGCCACATCCAATTCGTAATTTTTGAAGTACATATTGGGACATGGGGGTGCACACTGATCAATCCCTAGAAACTTGTAGCCTTGTCCATTGGGAGTGTGTAGGTGTCGGGGACACCAGAATCCATAATCCCTTCGGATCTGGCTTGGGGTCTTCTGAGTTCCATGCACGTTCATGGTTACAGCAGCAGTGGCAGGAGCAGTCTCATCACAATTGGTTAGTCTGAATAAATAAACAGAAGAGGAAATATCTCAATAGCCCTCATTCTCAACTAGAATTACTTCTTAGAAATATGAGAAAAATATGATCCTAAGCACTGTTAAATTTTATAGATAATGCAAATGTGAAATTATATGAAAAAAAAAAAATCAGATGGCATTATAAAAACCAAACTTCAAATATCTGCATTTAAGATTTCAATCATTTATTTAACTTTTGCTCTCTAGCTGTTGTTTTATAGTTTATGAAACACTACTCAAATTACAACCATTCTAGACTTTAAAATTCTACTAAACTTTTACATATGTACATAAAATATTTACAGTAGGGTTTTTTTCTTTTTTCATTTTGATAACAGACTGAAATGCAAGCTTCCATTAAGGAAGAAGACTGACACCATAATTCATGACTAGTACATGCTTATTAAAATTTTTTGCGTTGTACTGCCATTTCATTGTCAACAATAAACTACGTAACTGAAAAAAAAACCTAGGCAGAAAATGAAAGCACTGTAAAAATTATTCATATTTTAGCAATTTTTTAGCTCCATGATGTTAATTTAAAAACTGCTAAAGACTCAGGTGCTCCAGGGTTTAACTGGACACAAGATGTGATCTTTTTATATGGATAATACCAAATTAGCAGCGCTGGATGTATCTTCAAATGAGATTATATAACTCAAGCAGGTAAGCATTTACTCAAAATGGGATTTATGGTCACATGCATTCCAAGTTTTAGTGTATGTTTAAAATGTTCAAGTTTTGCATTCTAGCTTTTAAAGTAAAATTCTGTTATCTCAACATTCTTTGTCAAACAGTATTATAAGAGTCTCTCAATTCAGTATCCAAGCTCAGCTCAGCTAAAAACTCCTTCAGTTCTTTGTTTTGGTGCATTATCATGCTGTCCAACTAAACCCAGACTAACTGTTAAGTAAACTGATTCTATGGCAGATTCTTTAATTAACCACAGGCTGGAGCAGTTACATGTGGAAACAGAGTGAACTTCATTCACTCATTGTCTTAATCAGCTTCATATTTGTCTGTAAGAATACACAAGTGTGAACCTCAGTATTCCAGTTACTGCCCATGCTCAAAACAGCTCCTCTTCCATGGGCTCCAGCAGCAGGATCTCTGCTGCTCTAAGAACATCCTGGACTTCTCAGAACATGGACATGGACTTTTCAGTATTGGCTACCAGGGAGGTATCACTTCACATACAAACAGGAAAGGTTCATTTTCAGTAAATGCTAGTAGTAATAAAATAACTTAAAGCTGCACTAAATCCTGCAAAAAACATAATTTGATTTAAAATGTCATTTTAAAGATATATTGAATAATTGGATTCACTTGTAATTGTTCTAATTTTTCAAAACAATTCTTGAAAATATTTGCTGGCTGAGGGGCACTATTGTTGCATAGAACCTCACAGAAGAGGGAAGAAGTTAATGCCTTCTTGTTCTAAAACCCCACAAACTTCTATTTTTCTGCAGAACTATGGTAAATGGCATTAATGCAACTTGTCATACTGACTCCAATACTGATTTCTACCAGATGTCATCCACAGGACTACTGTCGCAGCTCTCCCTCAGCCCTATCACAGATTAGCAACCACATGTGGGTTAGAAAAATGATTTGAATTTCCACTCTCTGCTCCTTTTCTGTACCTCTTGACCTGATGCGTGTAAACAAACAAACAAACAAAATCTGGCCTTAATAATTTACAAATATCCACAGTTGGACGTCAGAATCTCAAGAAGACTGCACTGGAGTGCTTCCAGTAGTTTCCATTTAAAATATATAGACATCTTTTCCCCAAATGAAGTATTAACTGTCCTCTAGCTGAAACAGACATGTGAACACCTTTGAGAAAAAGGTGACGTTTCAAAAAAGCAAGTTTTAGCAGACAGTATAGGAAAAGCAACACAAGAGTAGGTTTGCACATTTAAGCAGTTAGAAGCAATATAAGGTTTCTACCATTTAATGATCTGTGTCAGTTCAAATACAGAATATTCTGTATTTCATTACTTTAGGAGCAGTTACTTCTAAAACCCCTAATAAAGTAAGCATGATCATCCCTAGTTTAGAGATCAGAAACCAAAACAAAATCTATGCTGTAACATGTAATATTTTAAACTTTTAGAAATTTATAGTTTAAAAGCTACTGATTATTAAAAAGATCTGCTGCAGAACTTTGTTGCAAAAAGTGTCACAGGCAGAAAATGCAGGTAATCATTTGAATAACAAAAAAAGTTTTAATAAAGAAATGCATAAGCACTGAAGGGTCAGCATACTAAGGAAGTTACAGCAAGATAATATTTAACATTCTGCCTCAGACTTTCAGCTCAGTCTGGGTCAAACAAGAAAACACCAAACATGAAAATGCCACCACCTGTCAATATGTAAAATACCTGGTACATTCCAGCTCTTCAGGCCATGCAATTCCAAAAGTGTCCATCAACTGCTTACAGTCAGAATACACTTTCTCACAGAGGCTTCGACATGGGTGAATCACGTGAATCTGATCTAGGCAGGCAGGGACAAAGGCTCTGCACAGAAATGTGTGGACATCTGGTGAACAGTGAAGATTCATAAGAATAAGGAAAGGCTACAGGGAAGAAAAAGGCTTTCGTTAGCAGTTTTAAAAAGATAATTCAAAGTATCATAACTAACTTTCATCACTAGGTCTCACATTTGATCCCATGTAGGTTTGAAAAGATACTAGAAAACAGTGTTTGTTCATCACTTTTGGAAAAGCAAAACCTACTGGCCTGAGTGGCAAGAGGCTCTGTTAGCATTTCCAGCCCAGCCCTGTCCCAGGATCTTGGACAATCTGACTATCCAAACCTAATTTTTCCTATTTTACAACATGAGAAATCTGAAAGGTATTATGAATGCCCAAGATATTTAAAAAATAGAGTAAAACATCGAGTTTCTTCGTACACCAGTCACTTCTAAACAAATGCCCTGAGGTTTTTCAAGGCATGTCTGTTCCTGTAAGATTACATTTTCAGTCCTAAGAAGTGTGTTGTACTCATCTTCTCTCACACTAAAGAAATTTGGGGGGTTTCTTATTAATGAGGTCCAAATATCATTATTTCTCATTTTTAAACATCTCATTTCAAATCTCTCTCAACATGACTGAGAATTTCTTTGCCTGTATTACTAAGTACCAGGCAGTGAGTAATTGGTGACTCTTCTTACTGGAGAATTCATAGAATGAAGTTTAACTTTTTCTGCTCAATGCATCCCATTGATTATTCACAGTCAGACAGGCTTTTAAGAAAATAACCCTAGTCTTTCTGTTCTACATTTTCTCAGCTTTATTATTAAGGCAAATTATTTTGGCCAAAATATTACTGTGTGTGCAAATTTCAGACAAAGCAGGAGTTATCAGTCATTTTTGCAAGTGCTCTGCATTGCTTTAAGCACAGCTTATGGAAGTGAGGGCTGCCAGGCTGACAGTATCACCAAGGATATTCCTAATCCTACACGGGCCCAACATCCACAGCAGCAGGGCCACAGGAGGGAGCGGAGGGGGTTGTGGAAGCAGGGCCTCGTGTGAGACAGTGCAGGAAGAAATAAAACTGAAGCAGCCAACCATGTGTTGGTGATGTCTTGGTGACTCTGGGCATGGATACTCCATTCCAAACCAGGCAGGGCCACAAGGTGCGAGGCACTGCCAGGACACAAGGCACACACATGGTGTGACAACATCTGACCCACACAGAAGCAGTGGGGTGGCAGGCAGGGTGGATAGGCAGCTCCAGGCCTGCAAGGAGCCCCAGGGAAAAGGGAGGCAAGAAGACGGCAGGGCAGCCCAGCTGGTGGGGTGTGCCTGTGCTGGAAGGCTCCGATCCCACTGCTGCTCCAATCAGCCCTAAGCTCTGGATGAACTGCAGGGTGCCACACCAGGTACACCTTCCTGCTCCAGCTTGTGAGACTGGAACAAGCCAATTTAAACACCACTCCAAGGGAACTAACCCGTGGCTGAGGGTGAACTCCATCTGCAGGATAGTGTTAGCCTAAGTGCTTTTTAAGTCGTCTTTTTGTTCAAAGCTCTTATATTTCAGGAATAAGGAACCTCCAAATCACATGTAAATAGTCCAATTCATGCGTCAGGAAAGCTATAACAATATTTACCATACTGTAAAACGTGATGTTAAACAGGGACACTGCATGGAATTTTCAAAGTAGGCCAAGCTTTTAGTAAAATTTTTATTTAGTAAGAATTTTATTTAATTCTTTGCCATCAATATCAATGTCTCTCAAACATTCAACCAACAGCTGTAAAAGGAAGGATTAGATTCTGAGTCCAGAATAGTATCCTTACTTTTTCAGCTTTTAAGTATCCCGTACATATCTATGTCTATATATATCTCCTTACCCAAGAAGCAAGTCTTACTACTGAACGTGCAGTTTAAAAGAAAAGACATTGCAAAATAAATTTCCCTTACAAAATGGAATATCCTCAAAGGACCTTGGTAATAAATACAGGAATGTGTGGGGAAGAAGGAAGAAGATAAGGCAGAGCAAGAATAAAATAAAAGTGCTTTATGATAAACCAAAAAAATGTTGGCAGTACCCTTCAGAGCACTCCAGCTGTGTGCTGCCCCTGCACATGCCATTACAACAGGCACACATTAGTTTGATCCCCTCTCTGAATGTCTCCTCTTGAGCTGCCTTTGCTGGAACCCAAGATTTGGGTATTTCATGAGAAGGAGAAAAATGCACTTCTGGTATACTGTGTTCCAGTTCCATAAGTTGGATTATTTCCTAAAGGCTGCACAGCTTCAGATGAAAAAACTGTTCAGGAGTTTACACTAAATGAATTAAATTCCCTTTGCATAATTATGATGTCTCTTTTCTTCTCAGTTGTTAACTTATATTTGCTCTGTTCTTCCTGGAAGTTAGGATAAAGTCAATAGTCTGGGTAGCCATATTCAATTGTTACAGAAAGCGAGTTTACTTTTGACATTGTCTTGTAGAATTCATCTTGATGTGAATTCTTACTTTTGGTCACCCATAGTTCATCTCATTTGATAAAAAGTAAAATAAATTTTCTAGAGCAAGTTTTGGACTACCTGCCAAAAACTCTTCAGCAATCTTATCTAGAAAAGTAAAGATTTTTAAAAATCTCAATTCTTACATCAATGAAACCAAGTTTACCTACAGAGATATTTTACCAACTATTTTTATAAGGAACTTAACAGTTTTTACATAGCATTTTCCAATATAGCTAATAAGGTTACATATTTTAAGCCTGCTCCTTTGATACAGAAAATGAGCATAAAGAAAACGTCTGGTGAAGAAAGTCAGGACATAAAACCAATCTTTACCACTCCAACAGAGTTTCTGTCAAATGAAGCTACCTAAAAGCTAAAATAGCACAACAATCACAATATGTATAATGATACTGTATATTATAGGTAGATAATGAATGACAAGCAAAAATAAAATGTTTGCAAGAGTTTTACTAAAGCATGTTGTCATTGTCTAAACACTCTTTGAAAGAGCATATTTTATTTAAACGCAAAACCACCTTAACAGATAAATTGAAAAATGCAAATTTTTAGGAAGAATGCTATGTTTAGCCTATAATGCAATCAGAGTAGAAATCCAAGGACCTGGCTGCCAAAAGTAACTGTTCTTACAGTATTTCTTCTATTTCTTTCAGCTTGCTAAAAGTATTTACCTTCTGACACCTGAAAGTATGAGCACAAGAGCAAGAAGTTTGAAGTTCTGGAAACACAAGCTGACTTCCTGAGTCAGACGGTTCACCTGGACACCTCATTCCACCCTGGCTGGCAGCAAAAAGGCTGTAATAAGACAAGCTCACATCTCTCCCAATTTCCTACAATCAAAGGTTTAAGAAACAAGCTGCACGTTGTACCACAACCACTGTGTTGAGAAGACGGTGAAAAACCTTTCTTCCTGAACCGGATCTTATCCCTTTTTCAATCATTTAAGCTTAAACCCTTTGTAAAATACTACAGCATTAAGCTGTCTGCATAACTTAAGCGGACATTGGTGAGAAAATACTGCATTTTACCTGTTTTTTGTAACTCCTGGTTTTGCAGCCTCACGTGTGTTTTGACAAACAAGTAACAGATTGCACTATACTTTCTCCATGTCATTTTGTCTTCCTGCTATAATTTTTATATTTATATATTAGTATAGTAATGTTTTAAATTTTGATTTCTGCTCCTTTCATAATATACTTTGCCTTCTATGTGCCTTGACTAAATCTGAGGACTGACATCACATTTCCAGGGACAACAAAGACTTTCTGAGTGACAGTAACTGATAAAATACTGTGCCCACTCACTTGTACAGACAGTGGGTGTTACATTCCCCCCCTATTTATTACTCCAGGAGTTATTTTTCCCCATACTTATTACTTTGCATTTCCCTACCCTAATTCACATCTACCATTTTATTGTCCAGTTGCATCTAGCACAAGATCTTTGTGCAATTTTTTCATCCCATTTTGTTTTCTCAGCAAATTTAGTATCTATCCCTCTTCTAGGTCCATTTATGAATTAGCTGGGTATCAGAGGTTACAAGTAACTAAGGGGAACCACTCTAGTAATTTATTTGGCATAGCATGAAACTATCAGCTCAGGATTTAATACCTCTTACTGGGAAAAAACATTTATTTATTTATTCCTACTTTTCTTCTTGTTCTTTAGGCAGGCATTGGAAAATAAAGTCTCCAATGGGTTACCAGCAGAGTTTCTTAAAAAAGTATAGGCTGTGACCATGTTTTTGAAAATGAAAGTATATATAATATACCATCTGATTTATCCCTTTCAACAGAAGTACAGAGTCCCTCAAAAAACTCTAATAGATTTTACAGCCAATGAGTGTTCTCAACCAAAAAAAACTCTGTAAAACATAAAATCTTACCTCAGGCGCACACAAATGGGATTTGTAAAATACAGATTTATTTTCAACTGCCTACTTTTACCATTTAAGAACACCAGAAGTGTTAGTGAATTGTGCCTGGACTCTGCTAACAATGAGGTATCGTTAAAACTGGGCTTCACTTCCAGCTAGCCAAAATGGAAAATTTTGCTCATAGAAAATAGTATGTCTGCATTTCCTGATGGACCATAAAAGCAAAATCTTACCAAAAACAAAGCATTTGCTCCTCCAGCTGCATAGTCTGGAAGCAAAAAGTAAAGCCAAGCTCACTGACAGGAAGATTCAGTTGCTTCAAGGACACGTTATTTGAACCATGGATGTCCCAGCCACGAACCATATTTTACCCAAGTGGTTAGCTGGGTAAGTTGCATGCATGCACACGCTGTTGTCCTAAGCATCTAAGTCTGGGATTAAACTCAGAATCTTATACCATAATCCTCCTCTCTTCAGGAAGTTCAGGGTCAGAACATGGCACAAACACACAAAATTTGCTTTTCCAGGAAACTAAGCCACTTGGCATTTCAAGCAACCACTGCCCTGTCATATGAATAAAAGATGAAAATCTGCACATTAGGTGATGAGAATGTTAAAAATAGAGTGAAACCAGACTCTTGAAAAAACAGAAATGGAGCCTCACACAACCAATATAAGTCCTAAAATATAAATCCTCATCTTCTTGACAATGGGAAACAAAACTCAATAAATATAAGGCAAGCTAGAATACAGTAACAATCTTTAAAAAAAATAAACACAAAAAACCTCAAACCAGCAAACTAATAGCAGCTGTAAAATCAAAGATGATGTAGTCTGTAACAGCAAGAGGGGCACTGCCTCAAGCACTATCAGTGAAGAAGGACTGCGGGATGCAAACTTGCCACTAACAAATATGAACATATTAAGTCCTAGATTCCTTATGAGGTATGTCTATGTTATATTTTCTCCAACAGCAAAGACAAGCTATCTCAGAAATCCAGTTATGGTGTGGTTCTACGAACAGTAACACAACCAAGACAAGTGAAAACAAATGGTGCAAAACACAGAAAAAATGTCTAAGTGCAAACATGTTCTGGAATGTGCTTTGCCAACAAGTAAATTGCAACTTAGAACTATATATGGATCCTGTGCTCACCATGCTTCTCTGTTTTGTGCTTAGCAGCCTTACATCTCCAAGACACAAAGGAAACAAGTTCATTATTCCATGCAGACATTCCAAATGCTCTGTTGTACCTCATCTCAGTCTGCTCCTACAGAAAAGCATTACCAGAGATGATCGGTCTCTGGGGTTCTGATGTATGATAACTACCAGCATATACCAAAACAAGTAAGTGAAAATATTCTCCTGTACTCTGCTGATTAATGTCACAGAGATACTTACATAATATAGAAAACAGGGGATTGAAATATCCAGGTCTTTGTTACAATCATCTATGGCAAACCTTTATTGTACGAGACAGGAAATACCTTGAATTGCTGAGATACACAGAGGACCGGAGCCTTTGTTCAGCCACTGGAGTCAGATGTCTAAGACAGTAACAACCTGTTCTCCTAACTCCTGAGCTCTACCTAACATGTGAAAACATTTAGCTTCATTAATCTAGTTAACACTGAGGTTAACTAAGTTAAACGACAGACACCAACTGTCTCAGTGTTAAGCCATGCCACCTCTTTGTGACTTAAAGCAACAACATCACAACCTTGTCGCTTACATAACTGTGTATTTCAGCCACCGAAGCAAAGGCTGGCTTAAATCTGTATTTCTACAATTGTACTACACTGTGTACCTCAGATTCCTACCCATATTAAAGATACACATTGCTATTCATGTAACTATGTATCTGCTTTACAGAAAATAACACCTACCTAAATAACGAATGTAAGAGTCATAGAATATCTCAAATTGGAAGAGATCACCAACTCCCTTGCTTCACACAGGGCACCTTCATCATTAATAATTAAAAATTAATTGTTAATAATTTACAGTACCATACAAACAAACCTACTATCCAGTCACTACAAAATTAGACTCAAATTATAGACTCAATTATAGACTCAAACCCTAAACCAAATATATTTATAAACATGTAAGTTTTCAGATGTGATAGTCAGGAAATACAACACTGTCAATCACAGTCCACATAAATCATCTCAGAAGAAGAGACAGTAATTACTCTTCTTACTCACGGAGGTATGCTGACAATCTTCACAGTATCTTCAGCCACTTTTACAATGATAATCTGTTTCAATTAAAAACAGTGGAGCAAGTATGGCACGGCTGATTTAATCCCACGATACTGTTACAAGAGAGTTATTCTGGACTGGATGCAAACAAGATTAGCATCATACCCAGAGAGATTAATGCCTTCATGCAATTCCTAGACAGGCTGGCAAGAGTGGCAATTTGCTAATGGCCACAGTGAATCAGCTGCCAAGAATCTCTGACTTCTAGTTCATGCACAATTAACTAAGTCATGATAAATAAATGTCCCAACACATGAAATTAAATGAAGGATGAAATTTTCAAGTTCAGTAGATTAAAAGCAAGGTTGAGAAAAGATTAGGTTCTTCCCATTGGAAGTTACATTGACAAATTTAGATCAAAGGCAAATTAAATACACTTAATTTGGTACGTAAGGATTTTGCAGGAGGCCAAGGCAGTGTCAGTGTCTTGTTGCTACATGCCTGCTAAAAGCTGCTACTTAACAGCAGAACTGCAAAACAGGAACATGGGAATGCCCAGAAACATTAGTGCAACGCCAAATATCCTATAAACTACCAAGGAACATGGTATGAACTCACTTGAGGGCCCATATACTCCCTGATCCTACCTGAGCTACAGGTAATAATCAACGACTTCTGCCAGCAGCAAGTATCAGCTGTAATCTATATTTTCTCAATTCAGTTAAAAGTACATGGATAAAACAACAAAAGTTTTTCAGGACTGAAAGTCATCAACAGGAACAAAACATTTTAGCTATAAATGTATATAAGATATATATTATAAATATGAAGACTTGTAAGTTTAATATGCATTATTAGTGCATCCTAATTTAACAGAGGTAAAAAGAAAACCATCAAACACACATGAAGTTGATTTCTATATTAATAAGCTGTTTTTAAAAAAGTAGCATTACTGTCTGCAGCTTCCACAATAAACTAAAAGTACGTGCAGTTGTGTTTAATCTAAAAGCTTTTCAAACATTTTTAAAATGTAATCAATTTAACGTTTACATAGATAAGAATAAAGTATTTTGTCAGACTACAAAGTAGGTTGCCCCTGTAGTTTAAAAGACAATAGTTTAAGTTTCCTACTCCAGGAAAATGTGAAGTTCAAAGAGCTGGTAGAGGATGCGGGTGGTGCAGAGAAAGAAAAGGGTAGTAAACAAGCCAGTGGGACAAACAACGCTGTTCTGCAGTGAAAGATGTTTGCAAAGATATAAGCTTATTTTTGTCCTTCAACCGAACAGCAAAGGCAACACATGCACTTAGACTGTCAAAGGGCTGTGAACAAAGCCTGGGGACAGCCCAGCGTGCAGTGGCTGATAAGCTGGACTGTTCCCAGCAGCGCTCCTCCCAGTGTTTAGAGGGCAAAGGATGGCAGCTGATCCTAAAAACCCCTGCACTGTGAAGTCTCCAGGACCGGCCGGCAGGCAGCCAGGTGCCCCTGGGGGGCATGCTCAGCGGGACTGAGCTTCACCATCCATCAGCTGAACCATCCAGGCAAGAGTTCAGATCCCAGGCTGTGCCAGTGCTCAGGGAGCTGAATCACTCAGCAGCGAAATGTTCAGTGTGTTTGAAACAAGAACGAGTCTATCTGCAAGCTCTTCCCCATCATTCACACCAACGCATGCAATATACATACATACATATATAAACACACACATACATATATGTGTCTGCATATATATTCTGGTTCGAACTTTCGTATTAGCTATTCAAAGGTTACAGAAATATTAATCAAAAATCCTACCCGGGTAAGGATGAGGCACATGGGGGAATGTTTTCAAAGGTTAATAAGACAGAAAGGCACTCATGCACTTAAAAAAAAAAGAAAAAAAAAATTAACAAACTCCACAAAACTACTCCAACACCACACCTTGGCACTAAAGTTGCCATTGACAGTATACATGGACACAGACATAGAAGGATAAAGCAGGCTATTCTGCTTTTTTACTTTTGTACACTCTGAACTGTTTTGCCTTAACTATATAGAGACACAAAATATTTTGAGTTGGAAGGGACTCACTAGGACCAAGTCCAACTCAAGTGAATAGCCCATGCAGGGATTTAGCATAAGAATTTCTATCTGTAGTAAAACAACTTAATTCCATGTTTTCCCTTTAAGTATTTTCACATGCAAAATAAAAATACATATATCCCTATATTTTTTAACCATAGCAAAGGTTATAAACAATATAAACAGGAATATTACATCTCACTATCTGAAGCAAACTAAACTACAAGTACTTCCAATACTTTTCAAAATAGCTTACTACCAAAATTCACTGCATTTTTTGTTCTAGCCTAAATTACAGCTTGACCTAAATTATAGATATTCCAGCCTCTGCAATTTACAGTCCTTAACAAACATGAGAGCTTTTTCCCAAGTGTAACAGAACTGAACTATTTTTACAAAGATTTTCAGTTATACATTGTATCTGGTTTAGGTTTTGTGTACACCAGACAGAGCATAAAAGACAGACAACTATAAGGTAACTGAAGGTAAGTATACTGCAGGCCCTCAGACACCTGAAGTCTAGACAGAGCTGCACTATATCTTGTGGTAGCACAAGAATTTCAAATCTTAAACTCTCCATGTATTTGCCAAGTACTACAAGAGTAATTGGATTTATTGCTAAACTTTTTGTGCAGAATTCAATGTAAAGGATTACTTGTAATAATGTTGACAGACTGTCTGTTATCTTTTAAAATGCCCTTCATTTCAAAGAAATTCCAGCAGAAGTCATTACTGCTCTGGTTCCAAAAGTCATCCAGATTCATGCTTCCTCCTCTCTCTGAGTGTGGAGACACACTTCAGCACAACAGCACCGCCCAAGCTACCAGAACAGTAACCCTGCACCATTTCTTTCTTGCCTACTTCATGCATTTTTAAGCAGTCTTAAATGAAAACTTCAGTAGTCTTAAAAACACCCAGCTTTGTTAGGATGGAGGAGATGTCAGTCAGGCATGCACAAGTCATCTGACAAGCTGAAGCCCATGAAGCTGCAATCATCTACCTCAGCATCTGCAGTCATTACTTCTGTCTTCTGCTTTCA
Organism: Picathartes gymnocephalus; assembly: GCA_013390045.1. NCBI lineage: Eukaryota > Metazoa > Chordata > Aves > Passeriformes > Picathartidae > Picathartes > Picathartes gymnocephalus. Next base: position 131,444 of record WEKY01061492.1, read on the forward strand.
CTATTTCCAGCTGGTCATACTTTGAGACACACGCCAGTTTTGAACGCCTGCATTAGACAACTGTTTCCTTACTGTTAGCCCACACTGCTCATTCTGGTGACATTCCCCTCGTCATCCTCCCTATTTCTCCTGTTCTAAAAACTCAAGGCCACCTTTTCTTCCTCCCTGTCACACTATGATTTGTGGGCCATGTTAACCTTCAACATTTAATACTCTGTTTGTAGCTCTGCTTATAATCCCTAGAGAGATCCCCCATCCAACTGGATTCTTAGAATGGTGCACCTCGTATCTTCCTTGGAAGAGCATTAGCTCATGTGAAACAATATGCAGCTGGGACATGGTGTCCTAGCTAACAGGTATTGCTAGGTCACCATGAGGCTGGATGGGTACAGTCCCTCTCCAAAAAACTTTTAATTTTTGTATGCAGGACAACTGCATGGACAGTTTGGCCACTAAGTGCTCTGTGGCAGTAGCTACTGAGACTAAAGAAATCTGGTTATGCAGGCCCTCTGGGGAATACAGCATGAGCCAAACTTGGAAGGATGTGGTTATTCTCTGAAACAACTTGATCTACCAGAAGTTTAAGTACAGGAAAAGTGGATTTTTTTTTTTTCCTTTCAGGAAGCTCTTGTCTAGAGTAGAGGTATCTTCAGTAAGAGGACATCCTTACTGTCCTACAAAGACTGATCATCCAGACCTCTCTCCCTCCATCTACAGTAGCTACTTACACAACCCCTGCACACCTCTCCTTCTTCCAATATCTAAGCAGAAATCAAGCAAGTCTCCACTCATCTATACCACATAGTTCAGAAGAGGAGGGCAGACATATGCATCTTTTCCTCTGGCAAGCAAATTACTGCTGTGTTACAGCAATCACAGATTGCACACAAGTACCCAAAAAAGACCCAAAAAGGAACCATGTCCATGTGACAAAGGAACCATTTTTGCTCCTAAGGGCTGGTGAATCAACAGTCAACACTGAGAGACAGAAAAAGGCAGAGCAAGTTTTGTGGTGCCGATACTCCCACCCCCTACTCTGGAATGCAGTAGAGAACTAAAGAGATGACACAATAGTAGTTCTAGAAATTGACAGCTTTAATCATTGCACTGTCAAACTAGAAAAGAAACCTTGGACATTTGACCACATTTCCCATCCCATGTGGTTATTTTCTGGACCATTTGCTTTTTATGGTCTTTACCAGTGAAGGCATAGGTAACATCTTGTAGCCAAGTTGTCACCCTGAACATCCATCCAGCAAATAGAAAACTAAGCCTGCATTCCACCTCCACCAGCACACAACAAAGGCCCGAGCTCCATCCAGCCTTCTGACCCAGGCAGTACTGTGGACAAAGAGCATCTCACACCTAAACACCACAAACCTTGCTTCAGAAAGACATCAGGATCCTCTGCCATTCTTAGGCTAGATTTGTAGATGACATAAACACCACAAGCCTTGCAAAGATGCCCACCAATGTACCTTGGTTCACCAAAGCCTTCAAGAAGATCCAGTTTGCTGTTGCCAGAGCTGCTGTGAGCCAATGTATTGGGTGTGAGTTGTCACTCAGTGGTTGATCCCACACAGTTTGATAACTCATGGACAGCAGAGGGCAAACAGTGTGGACCACTAGCACACAACAATATACAATTTTGTCCACCTACCTCCTATTCAAAGAAAGATATGTGAAGATGACCTTCAAAATTGTGGTTACCACATCACCCTCAGCAGACCTGTCCTACCTAATCTGTTTTGCTAATGACTAGTAAAGTCCACAAGGTTTCACTGGGCAACAGCTGCTTCCATAAAAACACTAAGACAATATGAAAATTGCACCTGCATCTCAAAGCTTTGTACCCACTATTTTCCCCAACTCCAAGGATGATGTGTTCTCAGCAGACAGCTCAGCTCCCAAGCCCTAACTGCCTCCTCTCAACAAAGGCAAAGTAATTCCAAATTCAGTAGCTCTGTTCCTGTTTTCCTGCTCTATATAAACAGTTTCAGGGAATCTGTTCCATTAATCCACAAGTGCCCTCTAAGAGTAGGCCACAGCCACAGGACTAAGTCCATCACTGCCTTGGTTTAGCCAGCAACCACATTTCAGATTTGAGTGTGGAGAAGAGGGAGTAGGAGACAAGGCTGCATAGCGAGACTAAGAAACCACCACAGCTTGCAGCTACACTTGAACATTAACCAGGGTACTGCAGAACGGACAGGTATCTGCAGGAGACAAGATACCATGGTATTTCTCAGAAGTCTGCTATTAACAAAGATCTGCAAACCAGCCTTCCCTAGGCCAGCTTCAGACCTCATGCACAGTGAGACTGGCCAAAATCTAGCCCAGAGTAGAAGTCCTCTCTCTCAGGCAGCAGACAGGTAAGAACTGTGCTGACAACTTCACCTAGTGATCCACTCCTGTAACACCAAATGACTTGCTAGTGTAGACATAGCCTTTGAACATGAATAAAGAGGAGGTTCTTGGAATCACACTGTCAACACCATCTCCAAGAACTCCAGCTACCACCTTTTTGTCAAGCATGCATTACTTTGGATCCCCACGCATTCTACACAACATCCTTGCAGAACAAAGAGCAAGGCAGTGCTATTCCCATTATCAAGTGGACAAGCACTGCTGCTCAGACAAAGCAGCAGAAGATTTTGTGGATGGCTGATACACTTAAAGCCAGGGTAATGGGATTACACACATTCGCCTGTCTCCTTTCAGTCAATCTGCACAAGCCAATCACACTTGATGAAGGGCCTCAGTACTACAGGTAACAAGCATTTTTTAGTGGCTGTAATTTACTGTACCCATAGGAATCAACAAAAATGGTTTATGAATGTTACTATAAGCACCACTCTAAGAACTAAAGATGATGTACGTTTCTTTGGAATACCTGAGAGCAAGAGAGCACAAAAACTGAACGCACATCCCAAATTTTTATGGTATTTTACAAAGCTACACAAATAACTCCCATGTTTTCAAACTCTTAATCAATGCTTTTCTGCAAGTTCCATGGTAATGCTCAAAACAGAATTAGTCATGTCCAACTATTCCACATCTCTTGAGATATAAACAGCACTGTCTTGTATTTCCTTTGATACATATGAAGTATCTATAGAAAATACTTTGGCATCTGCCAACTTCCATTTAACAAGTATCAATCAATTTTCATGACCACCATTACATTCTGAGAAGCTAGAAAAGTTACCTTAATTTGTACACAGTAACATATGATGTTCTACATTTACCACTTTTTACAAAAGCCTTCCCTGCTCCTTAGTACCATGGTAAAGAGACAGCAAAAATGTTACAAACAAAATATGAATTAAAGAGTTCTTTGTACTTGTTCCCTTGTATCAATGTCCACACCTTTGCACACATTCTCCACTTTAGGGTCTGAGGCAGCACCAGGGACAAAACGTAACTCCAAGCAGATCAAGAATATTGACTGTTTTCCTAAGAGATGCTGAGATTTAAGCTTCAAGTTTTAAATACTAGTGGTTCATGTATTACACCAAGCACTGATCACTTGGAGTACAAGCAAGAAGCAAAGATGGCTGTCTCTAGAGATTAAGTAAATTCACACCTGTGCTACTTTGTAGGCTATCCCAGTAATAACCTTTCCACAAAACAGCACTTATTTCCCCATAACTCCCAACCTACAGTGGTAGACAGCTTCCTCCTTCCTGTGTGTATACACACACATACATACCAATTTAAGCTTGCAGACACTAGGGTTTATTTAAGTATAGTTATATTGAATTAACTGTAAATTTGTATTTAGCGGAAGAAAACAAAGCCATTGTATTACAAATTTTAATTCATACAACTTCAGTGTTAAACTTTTGAACATACTTTTTAACCCCCTCTAACGGCTTGGTTTAAACTGACCCCCAATTCTCCACACAATTTCTGCCACTGCTGCAGCCAGCTGCACTCAACTCTCCATAGACACACACACATTCTGGCACATGGCCATGAACTCAGAATTGCATGGAAAACTCACTACTGAATCATTTTTTCAGTCTGTCTGAGGTATTTTATTGTTCTCTGTGCAACATTTTCCAATGTTTTCTATAGTCTGCTCTAAAAACTCACTGGCAAGCCTTTTCCCTTTGTACTGCTACAGACCTGTGGATCTTGCCCACATCAGGAAGTCTTAAGGGCTTGTCTCCTGTGGATACATTCCAGAACTGCAGCAGAACAGATTAAGAGATATGAATGTAAGTTACAACACAGTAACCCTCTGCCTTGCTGGAATAATGCCTTCAGTTGACAACCTATTTCAGGTCAGTTAAAATAGGAATTATTTTGGAATTGGAAGTGACTTGTTTTTGGGGATGACCACGAGGGGGAGTTACACCTATTTAAGTACAGCTATAATGAACCAGATCTTCTGCTATGTCCATTTATCTTCCACCTCCCAACCTGAACTAGTAGTAACAAGGGCAGTTACTAATAAACTGCTTCGAGATACAGAGATGGTAGGCATCTGCAAATAATCAGATTCCACAGTCATGCAGCTGTTTAGCAAACATACACAAAACTTCACACCACAAAGCCATGTGGTTTTACTTTCCTAAAGCCACCATTTGTTGTGTAAACAAAACTAATCCAAATATAAATTAAAACACAAGAAGCCAAAACTCAGTCTGCAAAGCTGAAAGTCCAGAATTAAAGTAAATAAATAAATATGTGAGTGGAGGGAGCAACTGGAAATTACATACTTTTTATTGCAGAAAACCAGACCCCAGAGGGACTAGCCTCACTAGCCAGAACATCCATAACAGAGGCCCTAGGACTGAGTTAGTCATTTTCCTACTCTAGTGATTAAGGGTTCTGGTTTATAGCACATCACTATGAACAGCTGATACATGAGGCAGAATTGTAAGGCCAGGTATCAGCTGCTTTCCTGGAAGACAACCACTACCTGAGAGAGCAGCTCCACTTCATCCTCTCCTGGAGGATTACAATGAAGACACCATCCAGAAATATATTACCAGAAAGCAGAGCAACTGTAGAGAAGACTTTGTGCAGCAGCAGATGGAAAGCACAGATCTTCTGGCTATACAACGCTCCCTTGTAGCAGAACACACCCAGAGAGCCTTCAGAGTGGGACATTGTGAGTTACCACTGTTTTGGAGAGTGAACTTCACCTTGAGGTGAGACATGTCCCCTTGACAATCCTGGTCCTTCTGGGAAGTAAACACTCCCCAAAAGTTTTTAGAGGGGATACAAACATAAAACTGGCTAACATTAAGGCTCTCTCCTCACAAAATATTTTTGATTTCTTGAAGAAGTCTCTACCTTGTGCCTTAGGATTGCATGATCAAACATCTTACTCAAAGTCAGTTATGATACAGGGAACAAAATACTGCAGGCCTCAACCTCAAAACCCAGTGTGACCTTACATACGAATATGTAAATCTCATGCCCAATCTTAAGAACAGGCAGGGGGAGGGGAGGGGGAAGAGCAAGATAGAACTTAAAAAGAAGCATTCCTATTGAGGATCAAAGGAAAGCACTTCTGTAGAGTGAAAACATGCTATTAAAATTCTTTCTTTGGTATGAATTAAGTTTGGCCTGAAAATTACAGAAAAATTCACGTTCTTAAAACAACAGAAGTCTCTTCCACCTCCCAACCTGCTGCCTCATTATGGCTGCAAACTGAAATTAAACACTATTCCAGAAGTCAATGACTCCTCCTCCCCTGCCGCAACACCAAGTCCCCTGAAAAGCAGAACCCTTTTGATGCCTTGGATTTTAACTTTCATATTGCTCAAATCCTGTAGTACTTAGTGTGTAACTCTGAACTGTCTTGTAACTTGTTAGCTGCTGCTCTCTCAGATTATGATAGACATAACAAACCTCTCTAGGCTGGCTCTTCAAGGCCAATCGGACTATACTGGGCCCAGAATGTGTAAACCAACACCTTGAGAACGGGGGGCAAGCCGGGGAGAATTACATCAGTAGCTGAAGTTTTAATTGGCGAATTTATGCTGATATGCTAATGTACCAAAACCTATAACTGGGGTAAGAACTCGTGACTTGTCGTCCATCTTGGGGGTCCATCTTAGGGTGCAGTGGCAGCCTGTGGCTCCCCAGGGTGTGCCTTTGAAGGCCTTCAAATAAATACTCACTTTTATTCTCTTACTCCTGTCTAGTCTCTGTTTACAGGTAGCCCATTAAGGCATCACTTTGACAATCCCGAAAAGGTTCTCTGTTGCAATCAACTATGGATAAACTGGCGTCGTTACTGAACGACATGCAGAATGACATCAAAATGTGTGACACTGGTAGATACTGGTCCCTCTCAGAGAGAAGGCCCAGCAATGAACCACCGTAAGCTTTCACCAGATTAATTCTGAATCTAACCGCTAGCGGTGGATTCAACACAAACTTCATACAGAATGGGAACAAAGACCCTTCCACCTGTGAAGCAGCTGTCTTAAAAATTCACTTTCACCAAGCAATCCATCATCACAAATAAAGGCAGGCAGACCACCACACAAGAGGCAGTTCAGAAATGTCTGTACAGCATCACAGTACTTAGGAATACCAAATTAGAGGCCAGGCAGTGGGAATGACAGGAGACTAGGAAGCAAATCAAAGTGGGTAGGCAAATCACATCCTAATAGACACTGTTGTTCTCCACAGCCACCCAGCCAGCTGGCTAAGCAGTGATCAAACACTCTCATAGTCAGGTTATAAGGGTGACAGGATGGAGAAAGAGAGAAAACAACAAAACTTTTCACTATCACACAATTTTTAAGGAAATAGCTATACAAGAAGGTAAGTAGCTACATGTAAGGTAAGCCAGGAATACTTTCCAGAACGAACTCTCTCCACACACACACTAGGCACAAGTTACTGCCAGCTTAGAAAAGTCAGTCATAGCAACCTAATAAAAATGGCTCTGTGGTCTCTCTGCCCTAACAGCAGCATGACTGGAAGGCACAAATACTGACAAGTGCTGGCTCAACGGTTGCAGTTAACACACACCAAGTAAGAAGCAGCAGCTACCTGAGGAGATAAAGTGGCACTACAGGAAGAATTCCTGACTAATGACGACAGAAGCACTGCACAGCTCACAACTGAAGCCTACAGCCTGCCTTCCAACTTAAAAGCCCTCAATTTGTAAGAGATCTGCAGCTGAATTCAGCTGCTTGCATACAGATGGCTTAATATTTGATACCAGAATTTACCATACATCTACACCGGGCCGACAAAAACAATGTGAAACCAAAGCCTGTGCTATTCCAGGCTGGCAACTGCCGGCCAAACAGGGAATCCTGATTATCCCAAGCAACACTCAAAACATGTTTTGGCAACTGAACCAAGCTCCTCCTCCAAGCTCAGTAAGAGTATGCAAATAGAAGTACCTCCAACACCACATATAATTTTTTTTTAAAACAGAAACTCAGTAATCACCTCACTTCTGTTTCACTCTCTGCATAGCACAAGACACTGAGCTTTTCAAGACCTGTGTTTTTTCCCCTCCTCTTAACACTGAAAAGCCATTATTAAAACAGGTTTAAAACTTGTTTTACAAGCCTCTCACCCAGAGAGGCTCTCGCCCTTTATAGGTATTGCTATGGGCAAAGCCTTTCCACCACGTGGTATATTCTCAGGGGAGTCACATTTACAGTCAGTTCAGGTAAGAAAAATACTTATTTTCAGTTTAAAAGAGTAAAGTTGCTTTTTCAGTCAGAAGTTTCAGCATTCAGTCAGAAGACAACAGAATGCAAAAGCAAAATGAAGAATACGGCTGAGAATAACTTCAGGTGCTTCTCCTTAGTAGATGTGAGAGAGGAGCATCTCCTAAATATGATTTTTGCACTCAGTTCAGGCAGGCCAGAATATCATAAACTACTTCTCCTGAGAATTTCAACAATTGCTCTGTAGAAGAGTAAAGGGCCTGATCAGCTCTGCCAAAATGATCTGAATAGCCACATTGCTGTGCTACACCCATTCCTCTTCCACTCTAATACAGGATCCAAGGTAGGGTGGAGGAGGGAAGTCGGTACCTCTCTTACACAGTCCTTATATAATCAAGGAGCTCCAGAACACTTAAGAAACATCTACACACTACACATTATCAGCCTTGTCATTCGGTACAACAGATATCCCAAATAATTTCTTAATGACAAATTTGTTACATACTATCATGGGGTGGGGGGAGAACTTACGTCCATTTTGCGAGCAGCCGTGTCCTGATCATAGTGTCCCATGATGTTTGGGAAAAAAGTCATATTGTAAGGCATTCCTGAACATCTGGAAATAGTAATTGGCTCACACGTGAATAAGCTGTGCCCTTGCACCAGAGCTAGAAGTAAACTGCAGGTCGCAGAGAACACAAGTGCTCCCATTTTGTCAGGATCTCCAACTTCAGCACATCGCTCTGTTCAGTAGTTAGACAGACCGGCGCTGCACAAGGATAAAAACACGCATCTTCCTCTGCTGGCTCCAGCGCAAGGCAGTAAGTCACACAATCAAACTCCTCGCAGCTGCTTTAGCTATTGCCCCATTATAGCTCAGCGCGACTTTACTAAATCCCTTCTTCGAGCCTGTACGTGCAAAGACGGGAAAGAGAAGTGAACAGCAGAAACAACCCGACCGCGACCACCTGTCCGGAGGCCGAGCTCGGCCTCCCCGCTGGCCTGCAGGCGAAAGGGCAGCTCCGGCCGGGCCGGGCTCCCCCGCGGCCCCTCCCCGACCCCACACACCGCGCCGGGGCCGCGGCTCGGCGCAGCCGCGCTCCGGGAGCGC
>WEKY01061493.1:2739-48146 GCA_013390045.1 Picathartes gymnocephalus
GCAGAATAAAGCCCCCGTGAAGCAGGAGGAAAGGCTTACAGACCTGCTGTATGACTTAGACACTCACAGGCCTATGGGGCCAGATGGGGTCTGCCCAAGGATAATGAGGGAGTTGGCAGAAGCACTCACTGAGCCACTTTCAAACCTTCTCAATTCTATGGTTCTATGAACTTAATGAATGAGAGCAAATAAGTTCTTGGATCATGCTAAACATATTCTATGCTTACAATCAAAAGCTCTCTGTTAATTGCTCTGCTGCATGGGATTTTTTTCCCAGAAGGATATAATTTTCATATTAATTTTCAATAAAGGAGAAAAGGATAGAGAGTTTTATAATGTTTATTTCTCTATTGAAAGGCAGGTTGCATTTTACATCAGAGTTCTTTAACCTTTAACGTTAGAGTGTTCTTTAATTCTCTTATAAACATTTCTTTATACCTAGAAGCAAAAGAATTTAAATTAGTATAGAATTTATTGATTTGTTGTGTGATGCATGGCAACTTACAACCTTTTATTGTTCTTTAGCATTTTCCAAACTGAAAAGAATATTCATGAGCCTGTAGTTACAGAGAAATTGTACTAAGAGACTTCTATATTCATGGAATAAGAAGATTTGTTTAAGAAAGGGTAGCATTCAAGGAGACAACAGAAGAAGACTAGATTGAGGGCCTCAAAATGCCTTCTTCCAAAATACCCCAATTCACAGAGGCATATCTATTAGCAGATTAAAAAAGAAATAATCTGCTATATAGACACTAATTGCGCTGGCGAGCATGTAACAGCCCTACTCACCAAGAAGGTATTAACTACTCTGAAAACAGAGAAAGCAATCTAAGTAAATGGGCCATTTGGACATCACTAGTAATAAAATTGTATACTTCTCCTGAGAAAGTTAAGTTTCACTTTCAGGGACAATTTCTTTGTTCCCTTGCCACATACCTTGTATTATGATGTTCACATTAGGCTTGTCACTGGAACTTTAATATCTTACACAGAGCATGGTGTTAGCCAATAAAAATTCTTTCTGTAAATTAGTTTTATGAAAAGGGAACATTTAAAAGTCAATGCCTCCTACAATACATTGGAAATTATTTTTGGTTTTGCATTTAGGATGTTTAAAAATTCCAAATACGCTAATTTTAAGCATACGTGATACTATAAAGTTATTGAAGATGAGGAAGTCAATTGTCATTTATCCCCATAACTAAACCAAAAAGGAATTAACTAGCAAGTCTCATTAACTTTTGCTGGTGAACACAGAAATACATCTCTTTCCCCTACTGTTGTGCAGAGTAGAAATTAATGAAGATACTACGTTAACATGTTAGTAAAAGGGAACATATGCAAGTGTATGGATAGTGTTTTATTTTTCACTACCCTCAAAACACAATGAACAGAAGAAAGCAGGGGGAAGATGAGTTAAAGTAACTAGAAGATGAAGCATGAAAACCAGATATTATACATATGTTTGGTTTTTCTCAGACTTATGTCTGGCTTCCATGCAGTAAGAAACAAACTTCTGAAATGGTTTAAATTTTAAATAAAGATTGAACTCAGAAACACAGTAATGACTCATCTGTTGTAGAAGAAATTAACATTTAATGGCTTGTGTAAGGGCTGTAGAAGTGATAGCAAAATTTCATGGAGGCGATAAATTTTAAGACCCTCTAATGCTGAGTAGCTACTTTATCAAATAACAAACAATAATGGAAGGTGAATAAGATTTTTCTACAAGGCTAGTGATAAACTTTGCATCTGTTTGCCAGTTTCCAGATGAAAAACTACAGAAATATTCACTTGAGTTGAAAGTTCATTCTTTTTTGACGACACTAATATTGCAACGAGCACACACCTCAAAAGACAAAAGAAGTTTGCTATGGTGATTACTGTCAAGTTGTGTCAAATGAAACACCAGTCCTAAAGAACTCACCACCTGCTATAAGAATACAGTTAACATCTAAAGCATTTTCATATAAAATGCCTTTGTATACCTACACTGGATTCTGATAGACCAGTCTTTGATAGTTTTGAGGATGGAAAATTCAGAAGACTGGATCAGACCAAAATATCATCAGTGGTTTTGTAATCTGCAAAGCCAGAGGGTTTCCAGTAATGGGAAAAAGAATTATCAGGGGATGAATGGAAGGAAATTTTACAAACTCAGAACATGCTGAAAGTCCTCTTTTTCCATCTACAGATTTCTGATTTCCAGAAGGCATTTTTTAGGGACTTCATGATTTTTCCCCTCAATGAGGTTATGATAAACATTCTGACAATGTGTTCACTGAAAGCGATGACAGAAAAAACCAAAACCTAAATTACAAATGGAAACAAGTTAAGTGATTAGTGTTAGGATAGAAGAGTTGGATGAGATCTCACATATTTTTATAGAGCCCAAACACTGTGGGTGAAAAAGTCTTATTGTCAAGATGTAACCTTGTTTATTTAACCCCGGGGAACTGCCGTCACTTTCTCAGACTTTTTTAGGAACATGAGTTCCATATGTTCAAAGTGATTTCTGTCAAGATGCAGTGTTTATGAAGCTTGAACAGAAGGGACATTTCAAAAGCTGATATATGGTGAAAAGAAAAATTTTATGCCACATTGCTATAATCAAGCCTATTTGGAATTTGACAGCTTTAGTAAATACAAAGAATTCAAGATCATTGTTTTAACTAATGACAGTTAGCATGGTAGTTATGACAAATATCGAAAAGAAAGGGAAGTGAAAGGGAAGTAAAAGGGAAGGATGAGATTGTAGCTGTGAGCTGTACAGCTTTACCTACCTTTAGCCAGAGCTTATAAACATTTGGGAAAACAGAGGCCGTATGAAAACCTATATTCCTTTCCTTAACATGGCAAACATGCCGTGTCCCAAGGCTTGTTTCTTAGCTAAGAGAGAAAGCAGTGAAGCCTGTAAAAAATAGTGGACACCAGAGAAATGGAGAGCTATTAAAATTTTCAAGGCTATAGGTATGAGACAAAGGAACAGCAAACACTGCAGTTATAAAAAATTAAGTACTTTAGTCAAAGGAAAAATAATAATAATGGTAGGCAGACAGATGAGTAGATATGTACAAGTAAAGGAAGATCTAAAATTGTGCAGAAACATCAGTATTCGAGCCATTGAAATGGAAAACATGTACAAAACTTCTAGCACACCCAGTGAAATAGCAGCTGTAGACAACACAGTCTTTTTCCTCCTTCTGTTAAGGAAAGAAGGTAGCACAACCTAACTTATACACCAGCTGTAGGAACATGTAATCTCAATCAGAGTCACATTTCATTCATCTGTGGTCATTAACAGTGTTACTTCCGTCTGGTTAACTCATCAGAAGCATCCAATTTTATGTTGCCAAGGACTGAAAAGATGAAAGAAAAGTGTCTGTGGGCTAGAGGCTCTTTTTTTATTTTTTTTGGTCTGGATAATAGATCATAATCTACTTGGTTTCATTAGGGTGGTTTTTGAAGCACATGCTTGCAAGAAGAACATGTAATACAGTATGATCTAGAGTAATGACAAGAAGAAAGAGCTTATAAAGGAACTTATGGTATCATATGGTCTTTTGTTATAGCACTGACCAAGAAATAGTCTTCAAAACTGGTCTGATATCACCCAAGGAAACCTGCATTTCTGGTTCTTTTTTGAAATGCTTGCTCTGGTTAAATTCTTTTATGACTTGAAGAAGTGGGAAAGGGAGCACTCAGTGGCAGAGACTAATGAGGATGAATTTTGTTGGAATCTGTATTATATTTTATGAAGATCTTTTAACTTTCAGGGCTGTTTGGATTATTAAATTCACTTAAACCATTTTTTAAAAAATTGTTATGTTGATTATAATGCTCCCGAGCTGATCCTGTCATGTCATGCATTAACTCATTCCTTCAAATTCATTAAGAAAATCTACTTCTAAAGGGCTGATGATTTTTACAGTCTATAAAATCTATTAAGCATATAAAACGCATTAATATTAAAAATTTATTCCACCATTTTTCTGAGGTTTGGATCTATCTAATGACGGTTTACCCTCATTTACCTCACTTGACCTCTGCAGTGGGATAAAAAATTTACAAAATCATGTTTCTAAATTTTAAAGCCCATGGATCTCCTCTGAGTTTTTGGAGTGGACTATCTTCAGGATTCTTATTCAAGCCTTGATTTTTTTTTGCAATTACCTTTACTTTTTTTCCCTCACATTTTCCAGTGTTTAATTTGTGAGGAGATTTGGCCTCTTAACTGCTGTCCCAATTGTTACAGTTCTGCAGGTTATCTCCTGTAAATGAGAGGCAGCAGTGTGTACTCAAGCATTTGCATACACAAGGCTACTTAAAATTCTCAGAAGGAAAATACTTCAAAGAGAAAGACTTGAAAAAACCCAACAAACCAACGCAACCACAAAAAAATTTAGTCCCTATAAGGTGCTCAAGCTAAAATTTTCTTCCAAATGAGTTCTATTTTCAGTTATGAATCTGATAAATGAACTTTCCAGAACCATTAATCAGGCTAGCCTTGAGTGTTCAAACTTGCAAAACATAACACTTTCATGAAAATTGATAAAATTAGATACTGAAGAAAGTATGAATCAGTCAAACCAATATTAAAATACTTAAGATAGTCTAAAAAATTTATTTTAATTCAGAAAGGAACAAAGGATGAAAATCTGAAGGGATTACCCCGTGATCCTCCCATGCTTATTCTCCAAACCTTTCTCAGGTTAAATTAAGTGAAACAGTCATGTTCTTGTTCAGACTTCATATTGAAAAGTTCAGGCAAGTGATGAGGAGAGGGATTATCTAATTATTTTAGCCAGGAGTAACAGGAAATATTTCTATTAAACTGATAAATGCTTTGCTGGTTATGGTCTTAGACTACTAAATTATGGAAGTGTACAATATACCATCACAGATCACTTTAGCTTGGTTGGAAACTTTCCATAGCGAACAGACAGAAGAAGAGGTATTAACAGGAGGTAAAAACATCAAAGTCTACTCATGAAGAAAATTAATTCCTGTACCCTGGAAGCTTGTTCATTAAGAATATCTTAAACATATTAAACATTAATTATCATTAAGTGTCTAAACAAGTGGGAGGTAGGGGCAGAGAGAAGTGGAAAAAAAAGGCGGGGGGTGAATAGATAAAAATGCTACAATTTATACTTTATTTTAATTTTGATTCTGCCTGATGTCTAACCAACTTTTGCAGCACTCCATCCAATGCTTTCAGAATAACAAAGAGTGTCTTTTCCAGAGAAAAACAAACAGGGTTATAGGTATGAGCTGTAGCTAAGGTTTTATACTGCTCAGAAACAAGGCAATATAACTTCAAATCAGTAGGGATTTAATATTGTCTGACATGAATTGAGAATTTCTCCCATTTAACTGGCTTTGTGCATTGCCTGAATATGAACCACAAATCTGGATGCAAAGATTATTGTTCTTACAAAGATGTTCCTCTCATCATCCACGTTACTGGCTTCTAACTGTAAAGTTGAACACTGAAAAAGAGTTCTTAAGAGGTTGTGGGGATTCGATTGATTCCATATGGAAGAATTAAGTGAAATGGGAAAATAAGTAAAGATAAATATGGGAGGGTATATTTTCTTGTTTTTCAGGAGGGAGGGTCCTTGAGTTCTACTAGACCTGCCCTAGAAAGAGCACTATCTGACTTGCTGTTACATAATGTGGGCAGATCTAGTACCAAGTGTTTAAACTGGTCTTTCTGACTCCTTCGAGGCAGCCTTCTATCGTCTTTTCATTAGAGATGTAATTTTTCACGGCATCCTACACATTCTGTTCAATCTAGTAGAAAATATGGCCCTGAATTTCAGTTTCCTCTTAGATTTAGTCTTAGGCAATCAACAGTGGTGGATACTTCTGCTTTCTGTCTTGGTTTAAGACCTTTAATTGGAATTATCTTTATTGATTCTTGGCATGCAGTAGACATTATAAAAGTGCACCCCTCTAAGACTGACAAATTAATTTCAATCCCAGTTCTCCATTTTCTTGTTTTCTGTTATCTTCTCTCCACACTTCCACTTGTTAAATTGTCTTCTGACACAGCTGGTGTGAAGAAGAGGAATTAATTTTCCAAATCTGGCAGTGATATGAAGAGGTTGGAAGTACAGACATATAATTTTTGAAGCAGTAGTGAAATTCCAGCTCATTGCCAACACTAATAAAGGATTATAATTTACAGACATACAGAATGAACTTGAAAAGACATAAATGACACTGAATACTTCATAACTGAATGGACAAATCGTGATAACCAAGTCACAATAGAAACCTTTGTACACAGTATGAGAGAACCAAACTACATGACAAATGACATAGAACTTGGGTTGTAAAACGTCCAAAAGATCTTGGAAACCAATTATTCAAATCCCATTCTCAAACAATAGGCTCACCTTATATGGTTTTATGTGCCTGTCACTATTCCCATTTGTTCAGCAATCTAATTACAGCTTAAAGGTTTTTTTTTCTTACTGGAGAAGCATCAGAGTGTAGTTAGTCCATGGAGTAACAGTAGGGCATGACACTGCAGCAAGCGGTATATTTTGGGATGGGCAAATCACCCTTTAGATCTTGGGGACAGGCAATTAGTTTCATAGGAAGGATTTCAGCAGGACCATTATTTTCATTGAGTTTCCATGCAAACTCACCAAGCAGCTAAAATGTACTGTGGGTTTATCATTTAACTACAGTAAAACTTCAAATGAATACTTTAAAACCTTTTCTGAGCCTTCATTGCTTGAGGGAAGCTGCCTTTAAAACACAAACAAAAACCTCTCCATATTGCACCTTGGTTTTATTTTGGTGCAAGGAATTATTCTGTGAGAGCTATAAGCAGTGCTTACCTTGCAAGCTTGGAATCTTACTCACTTTTCTCCATTTATTTCTTATATTCACTTTTTTGGGTTTTTGCTTATATTACTTTTGCTTTTCACCTGAATTGCCTCAGGTACTACACTTCAAACGACACAGAGAACTCTACCATTAAGAAAAAAATTTAAAAGAAGCAAAATTTGAGAAAAAAAAATAAAATAATCTCAACACAAAGAAGTGTTCATAAAGGAATATTTCCAAAATCTGGAATAGTGACAATATGTGCCTGGAATACCTTATCATAAAAGAATGCAAATCAAAACTAATTTCCTTTTATTTTTCTTTGTTGACAGCAGATGTTGTGAACATTAAAAGAAGACAGTGAATGTATTGGGAGACATATGAAATGAGTCTCTGAAATGACTGGCACTTCTGAGTTGTAGGGAATCAACTCATGAAGAGATAATCAAGTTTACTGACTTTGAGACTATCACAGAGTTAGCTTTGTCAAGTTCATAAAATGGAGATGCTGAGTCAGAACAGGATTAATAGTTTTATCTGGGAGTTGAATTATTCAACAATTAAGATACACTTTTCAAAAGGGGAGATTCTTTCTTTAAAAAGCTTAGAATGCTGATTAGAACTGGGCTGAAAATTCCAAGCATCATGCATCCGAATTGTTTGATTGTTTATTTTGATTGAATGGTATTTTATTTGAAATCAAATATACACTGAAAGAAAATAATGGCAATCTTAAAGGTTTGTTTCATGTACAGGAACTTGTCAGCCTAGCTTTGCCAAGTGTTCACTTGGTTTGTTGGTTTTAGAAACTGATGAACATTTATGTAATGTTTACATAACTGTTAACTTCAAGGACAGAATTATTTCATCTTTAACAGATGTCAGTGTCTCAGTGCTAAATCCTGTTTATTTACAGCAGGTAATAACAATGTCTTGCAGTCTGTCTTTGGCTTATGATCTACACTAGTGTCTTCAGCTGTCTGCTGAATATTTAGCCTTGTCTTTGCTATCACATCACTAAAGATACATTTTTGAAATTCAAACTGCTAAGATCATCTTCAATTTTAAAAGGAAATACTTTTTTTCATTCAGCTTCTGGTATTAGAAAAAATGCAAGAGAGATGACATCTGACAGAAGTTTCACAGGACATGCACTTTTGAAAGTTGTTTCACAGGACACGTTCTTGCCAAAGATTGGGAACAGCTGTCCTTTCGTGGTGCCAGGGAGGTGTTTTGAGATCACAGAATGACAGAACAGTCAAGGTTGGAAAGGGGCCATAGGTGGCCCCTTTGCAGACCTCCCTCTGCAGAGTCTTTCCAGGACACATTGTACAGGATTGTGTCCAGATGAGTCCTGAATCTCTCCAGTGAGGGAGACTCCACACCCTCTCTGGGCAATCGGTTCCAGTGCTCAGTCACCTGCCCAGTAAAGAAGTTCTTCCTCATGTTCAGGTGGAACTTCTGTGCATCAGTTTCTGCCCATTGCCTCTAGTCCTACTGCTCAGCAGTACCGAAAAGAGCCTGGCTCCATCCTCTTGACAGCCTCCCTTCAGACACGAACAACAGTCCGTCTGGTTGGTGTCACCCTGACTGCTGGCACATCTGCTGCATGACTTCTTAAGAACAGTCTCTTCTGGATTTAGTTTAGGATCAAGTCTATTTTCCTGGGAGAAGTGGTAAAGAAGGCATCACACCTTACACATGGCCTCCTATTTCTGTGCAGGGTAGTCCTGCTGTCTTGTGTTTTGCAAAAGTGTTGGTGATATGTGAGTCTGAGCCTTGAAGGTCTTTCTGAAGAAGCACATAGTGAGAGTTGTAATGCAGGGGTTAGCCTACATGTGTAGAGTTGTACAAGTAGGAGATTGAAGGATGATGTTGCATATCTGCTCTGGAAATATCTTTCTTTCTCCCTGGTGCAATGACCTGAAAAGATTTGCAGGAATGTAATTTCTCCATCTGACGTCTTTGTGTGCTTCCTTCTGTGTAAGCAGGGGAGAAAGCTGCTTGCACTTGAGCAGCTGAATGGTGATGAAAAGCAAGCGTTTAGTCTGGACATTGTTAGTCTCACCTAATTTTGGGCTACTACTTTTAGTCAGACAAATTGTACCCCTGAAGAAAAAGGAAATAAAATCTGAGAGTCTTATGAGTTTTCCCTGTCACTGCTCTGCATGCTAAACAAAGCACAACCTAAAGCAGATGGTGGGTATTTTAATGCCTTCACATATCTGTGTATCTAGGGAAAAGAAATCCTCATCCCTGATAGTTCCTGAGTAAGTTTAATAATTTCTGTTAAAGTTCTCACAACACATCTACAATCCAGGTTTTGTTAGTTTTTCTTTCTCTTAGTGCTTGTGGGTTTGTTTGTTGGGTTTTTTTTAAATTATTTTTAAAATCTAACACATGTTTAAGGAAAAAAAAGTTCCTTGCCAAGAAAATTTACAGCTTTTATATTTTTCCCTGAAAGGGTCTATTTTAGTTAAACTGTCAAAATATGCCAATGTCTTGACAGCCAGAAATTATGTGGGTGTCCAATATAAGGAAAACTATTTTGCTTTTAATTGTGGCAGCATCTGGAGGAGTGTCCAATCTTATACACTGCTCATGCCTATCTAATTTAAAGAGCTGCCAGCCGGTTCAAGCTAGGCATACGGGCTTCATTTTCTTTACTGCTGGAAACTGAAGAATTCCAGTTGAGTAAGTCGTGTCTGAACAGTGCTTAGTGTTACTCACTGGGATATGGTGACAGCTTCATGGTGTTATAATACAAGGCACTTATCTGAAAGCTCTGATTAATAACACTCAGCTGATTTTTTTTAAAGTATTTGACCAGGCACTTGTTTCCTAGTCAGATCAATTTTTTCAGAAAAGTCAAGAGAAGAATTAGTATTGTTGCTTCACAGCATGTATAATTCATCCAGAACTCTTTCATTATAAATACTAAATATTTGCAATTTATGTTGTCTATATATTGCAATCGTTTAATGACTCTCTGGCCATGGTAAGACTACACTACAGTTATTGGAAAATCAGCTGAGCTCTTAAGAAAGTGCTTCCCAGACAAAGTCTACTACAGAAAACTTTCAGACTAAATGATAAGTATATTTTACACTTGTACACTACTGAAGGGTGTCCAATGGAAGGCAGTAAGGATGGTGAAGGACCTTGAGGGCAAACCGTGTGAGGAGCAGCTGAGGTCACCTGGTCTGTTCACTCTGGAGAAGACTGAGGGGAGACCTCATTGCAGTTACAACTTCCTTGTGAGGGAAGAGGAGGGGCAGGCACTGATCTCTTCTCTCTGGTGACCCGTGACAGGATCTGAGGGGATGGCCTGAAATTGTGTCAGGGGAGGTTTAGGCTGAATATTAGAAAAAGGTTCTTCACCCAGAGGGTGGCTGGGCACTGGAACAGGCTCCCCAGGGAAGTGGTCACAGCACCAGCCTGGCAGAGTTCAGGAAGGGTTTGAACAGTGCTCTCAGGCACATGGTGTGACTCCTGGGGATGGTGATATGCAGGGACAGGAGTTGAACTTGATGATCCTTGTGAGTGCCTTCCAATGCAGCATATTCTCTGAATCTGTAAAATATCTTCAAATGCATCCAGTGACCTAGTGCATAGATGATGATTTTGTAAGTCCTGGATATACTGGGCAACCATAAAAAGAATACACCCCCAAAAATGTGGCAGGGCCCCTTAAATGCCATGTGCATTTAGCCTTAAACCTATACATATTAAAACAGTCCTTGTTTAAAGATGAAAAATCACCAGTTTGTATCCTGACTTCTGGTTTGCCCCAAAATAAAACACTAAAAATATATTACAGTAAATACACTTCTGTAAGTGATAATACATACAATATATATTTTTTGTGGTAACAAAAGTTAAGGATAGTACTGTAAATACAGTCAATGCATGCAGATTTTTTCTCCACATTGGAAGAATGAGTGCATGAGCAGTTTCTCTTATTATGCTTCAGTGATCCAAATATCATACTGTAAAGAACATAATTTATGCACACATTTATTTGTTTATTAAAAAAACAAGTCATTATATGTGCCTTAACAACCAGTACCGTGTAACCTATTTCTTTATATTTCTGTGCTTGCCAATTATGCTTGAAGGAATGAGACTCACATTTTATCTGAACTCTCATTAAATATGTTCTGGGTGAAGCACCAGCAATAAATATGAAAAGGAAGGATGTGCTGCTCCCCTCGCCCCACCCCTCATTGCCTAGCATATATCACCATAATATTAAAAACGTTTGGCATGCAATACAGAAAATAAGTGACGTACAAAGAGCGTTGCAGTCAGAAGTAGGAAACCCAACCCAAGTGACATAGAGGACAACATCCACAGTAGTTTATCTTGGAAAAAGCTCTGCATATGGAGAAACAGCAAAAATTCTGGTAGTACTGGATGGTGACTCTGCAGCTGAAACTTTGTGGAAAGTTTCTTGCAATGTTATATCACAAATGGGGATTGTTTTTCAAACTTGATTTTGTACCAAAGTTGAGAGGCCATACACAGTGTTTGGAGAATGTATTTCCCTGTTTTTTGGGCAAAGTCCACTGCTCTGCTTCCCTCTTTTTATGTCCCAGAGGATGCTTGGCAGGTCATGCTGATACAGGGACTGTATAGGTTAATTGCTGACTGACCATATTAGTTGCTTGTTTACCGAGGCAGAGTGGAATGTGCTTACCGAGACAGAGCGGAAGGAACAAGGGCACTGGTAAGAAGAAACAACCATGATTAAGTTCCTGCTTTTTGCCTATAACCCATTTTCAGGTTATCGGCACAAAACTCCTAGCCTTGAGGTTTGAACTGATACCAACAAGCCAGGGAGCATGCGCAGCTAAGAGAGGTACAAAGTGCAACCCTGAGCAAGACTCAGCTACTTCATCCTGCGACCCCTGCCCGCGACCCCCGGGCGGCACTGCGCATGAGTGAAGCTCATGTTATGCTGGATAAGGAAAATCATGCAAGGGATTTCGAGGAAAGGTTATGGATATGTATAGGCAAATCGGGTAACCTAATGAATATGTAACTTGGAACCCCATAAATACCAAACGGAGCACTGGGGACGGCGTGCACGCCTTCGGAGGGGAGATCCCCCGTGCGCCCGGCGCTGAACAAACATACCTACTTTACAGCTCACGGGCTGTAGAGTTGGCTTCTCGCACGTCGGTGCCTCTAATGCTGTGCACTTCTCTGATAGACCTAGTTCTTCCTTGCAGCTACTCACAGTGCCCACTGGTATGCTGGACTGTAATAAACTCCTTTTCTTTATTCCAACTTACCGCTTCTAGCTTTAATGCAAGAATGAGGTTTTCAGTGATTAATATAAGACTTAGCATACTTTGAGCTGTGAATCTTTTTTATCAGTTTTGTATCTACCAACAGAAGAGCTAATGTCAAATCAAGATGGATGGGGCTGACTTTTCAGTCTGTTCAAATTGAAGGGTTAAGAAGAATACATTATGAGTTTGCCTTTCAAAACTAAGCTTTAAAAAAAAAATCATGAGAAAATAAGTTTCTTTAAGAGAATATGGTAATTTTGAAAAATGTCAAATTAATAGAAAGGGAAATATAAGCTTGATATTTTTATTTAATACAGTGTGATATTAAAATTTCTTCTATCTACCCCAGAATCCTGATTTCTTTTGAGGAGACTGATTAATGACCAAAGTTGAGTTCAGTTTTTTTATAGCACTGCATGCTGCCCATGACAGTCTATTCAGGAGACAGACCACAGAGACATCAAAGGAACTGTGTTGTTGGTGCATTTCATGATAAAAAATAACTTTCTGCTGGAAAAGACACTGGTCCAATCCATTCATATCACATTGGCAGAGCAGCCATCAAACAGAAATATTATTTTTTCAACACAAAACAAAACTCCTGCATACACTAATTTAGGAAAGATTTTGTCAGGTGTTTTTTTTTATAGTCACATGACTCTTCCCCGGTTATGTTTCACCTGCTTATAAATTCTCAATGCTCCAGGTGACACAAAAATAACGGGAAAAGATTTTTCTCCAGACGACAAAAATAATAAATTATCAAAAATGAAGCTGCAGAAGGAAAGAAGCAACATAAAGCCTGCATTGCCTACAAGCCATATAAGGCCCAAATAGCATTCAAATGACCACAGCTTGAACTGCCTGCTGCTTTGTGGTTGCAAAGTTTTCATTCTTTTGGAAGGTGCTCAGTTACAGAAGACAAAGTCATTGCAGATGATGTAGATAAAACAAGGGTTCATTAAATTTCAACCATGTCCAAGCAGAGTAGCTAGTTTGACAGATTAAAAAGTATAGGAATAACCAGTCGAGTAGCAGTGGATACATATTCTCTTCTGTATCTATCCAAAAGGCTGAGATCCAACATTTATTCCTAAATGAAATTAAATAATTTTAATTTAACAATTACCTTCAAACATTTGTCATTTAAATGGTTGAATATTTCGTAAGACAAATTATCCATGTCTGTTGGAAGAAATTCTGAAAACCAGGTTATACCTCTTCAGGTTCATTAACTCTGAATCTAATAATGTAATATAAATAATTTCCAACCCAATTTTCAGGACTAGAATTAAATATTTAAAAAAAAAAAAATCAATTCTTATGCAGCCAAAAATCACATCCAGAACTACCACAACTGCTACTGTTAGTGAAGCCCATCTATCTTCCACAATCTCAAATCCCTTTTAATTAATCCAGATGCTGCAAGATAAATCCCATCACAGCTGACGCTTTCTATTTTATCCCATGTCTTGTATGAAATATTTCTACTAATAATGTTTCTGACATTTCCTCTTCAAATTCATAGATTTTTTCCTTAAGTGGAAAACAATCTCCTGTTTGTGGTCTAGATCTTCTCGTTATGATGAACTTATCACATAATTAAAATCTTTAGTTGATTGTTTGTAATTACTGGGGTTCAAAGGAATGGCTGACACGATTTTAATGCCAGATCTGACACAGTGGACATTCTAAGGGGACAACGAAGACACACAGGTTAGAATTCATCTGAACTAATTTTATCTGTGCCTAACCACTGCAAAAAAGTGCTTCCATAGGCTTAACCCTATTCATATTAAATAAGTAATTAAAATGGAAAGATCAATTTGAACATACCTGTCATTGTGCATTTACTAAAAAGAAAATTTCAGACATAATATTAGCTGTATACTGCTTACACAGCTAGAGTTAGAAGAGCTGAATTATACCTGCAGTGCCTAGATTAATACTAAAAACATTAAATCTTAGAGTGAGGAACTCTTGACCAATTACATAAAAAGCCATAAATATAAGCCTTAGCACCAGTTCTGTTGCAATGACTGGACTTTGTCATAGGTAGCAACTAATTTTGCTCTTCCTAATTGCTAAGATGGTAAGCTGTTAGCCATATGAATTGATAAAATAAACTTACAAGCAAAAATGTTCATTTAAATGAATAAAATGTGCCTATATAAAAGATACTTGACTATCACTCTGTATGAGAATGACCTAAAATATGTCTCTCCTTTGAAAACAAAAATAGCATCAATGACCTTGGTTAAAAACGGTGATTTGGAACTCTCAGAGCTTTGAAGAAAAATGAGGTTTCATATGAGAACGGGTTTCATATTACAAATGCAGAATACATATTTTCTTCTGCTGTTATTTGTATTGTACTGATCATCCACAAGCCACCCATCTGTGATGTAAGCAATACTATTCAGATCATTGAATAAGATTCCTGCTCTTTTTCTGCCTAAAATATTTCTGGAGTTTCTTACCATGACACTGAATATTCTCACTGGAGTGTGGGTTTATTACCTTGATATAGAGTTTGCTTTCTGAAATCTTACAAGAGTAAAACAAAATGGCAAACCTCCACACAAACATGAAATAATAGAAGACACAAAAGTAAATAACTATGACTGATAAAATTCTTCAGATCATTCCCACTAATATTTTCTATACTGTGCTATGAAATGAAGTATTTTTCATTTAATTTACCAATCAATAGAAAAAATTCAGACCTCTGTAAAGCAAACTGAAATTGGATTTTGATGAAGAATGATGCAGAGGACTATGCTAGTTTTTAGTTTTGAGGGAAAAATAAATTAATTACTTTTATTCAGAAAGACAGTAATAAAAGTCTTCAAGAACATCAGCTGCCCAAACTTCCAGGCATATATTTAAAGTGAGTTTTAGATCATTACTAAAGCAGGGAGTGAAGAAGGTCCTGAGAGTGAATTGTCAGCATTATGTACAGTTCTTTCATCTTCACATTAAAAATTTATTGCATTTACAAGCCATGTGGTTTGAAAGTATCTTTTCATGGCTGATTAATCTTTATTTATGCTAACAGGGATAAGCGTCCAGTGACTCGATGAAAATTAATTAACGTACTAATTTTATTAAGGTGGAATTTGGAGACATGTTAATTGTGAAAAGAAAAAAATGTGCTGACAGTGATGCTGAGATTGTAACTGGGACTCATACTGTTGCTCTGGCAGGAGGACAGTGAGGGTGGAGTCTCCTTCTCCTGTGCATTCCCACAGTCCCGTGGCCACAGAGGGGATGCAGATGCAGCAAGAGCCAGAGTACACAGCACCGACTGCTCCACACCCTGCCCCTCTCACTCGTGCCTGCAGAGGCAGCCTCAAGGACAGCAGCACCCTTACACACAGCGTCCTCAAGTCTCCCTGAAGCTGTCAGGTGTACTTCCACATTTCCTGATGGTTGGCTCTGCACATGGCAAGTCACTATTTCTAGTGCTCTAGTACCACACAAGGTGCTTGCCCTGAACTAACAGATTAACTATGAGTTTTAGAAAGTATGTGTGTTCAAGTATTTTGCTGAAATATGTCTTAAATATCAGTTTCCGTAGAAGATGTTCTGATTCTTGACTGCTTGTGATTCTTAACTAATTCATTATTTATACTACACCTTCAGTATGCAATAGTAGCAAACAAATGCTTTCTGCTCTTATTTGAACACCTGTTTAACCTCCTACATGACTGTAAACTTGATGGTTGCAATGATATAAAGGAAAACAGAAATCGAGAAGTAGACAACATCTTGGGGCTAACGATTCTGCAGCACTGAATATAGAAGAGAGCTCTTGATACACTGCCCTAAGTACCATCAATACCAATAAATGGGATGTTGAACTTCTGCATGTTCTAGCATCACTGAGTCACCTCTCCCAGGCAGTCCCTTGAAAAAAGCTTTGTGTTTTCACTGGAGATGGAAATTGTTTTCTTTCTAGAACAGGAGTCCTCTAACTACCTGTCAAATAA
Organism: Picathartes gymnocephalus; assembly: GCA_013390045.1. NCBI lineage: Eukaryota > Metazoa > Chordata > Aves > Passeriformes > Picathartidae > Picathartes > Picathartes gymnocephalus. Next base: position 18,875 of record WEKY01061493.1, read on the forward strand.
GGCTGCCCTGCTGGTTTCTAAATGAGCTGACTACTCATCTTCATCCCCCAAAACTCAGGTGGGAGCCCTGGAAATCCTGTATCAATTTACCATTGAACAGATTTTCAAAGAAAACCTTTAAAGACTATGATAGTTATCTTTATCTTCAGCCACATCTTTAGTCAGGAGTTTAATAACAGCTGAACAGAAGATGGTGAGCAGACCTGTCCATGTAGCAGTAACTACTTATGAGAACTTGTGTGAACACCACTATGTGATTATCCCTATATCCCCATGCCATGATTATTTGAACTCTAAAATACATTGTTTTAATAACTACATTCTTCTAAAATATTTTATATATCTTACTGGTTTCTTTTTCTACAAAAAGCAGTGAAACATGGAGCACCTACACATTTTTGGCAAAGCACAGAGTGTTGCCAAGAGAAAATGAGAAAAAAAGTAACAACAGTACCCTTCAACCCGTTAACAGTCAGGGCTGAAGTACTGCATTGCTTCAGTGATCTCTGCAGAACAGAGCTTTTCTTTCCAGGAGGAACAGGTTTGGCAGGAAAACTCCGTACCTTTTGCCTACTCAGTGTGCCTTTTGCAGCTGGGAGAGTGAGAGGTCTAATACAAAGATGGATTAATACCTGTAGAATCTAAAGAAAGATGTAGATTAAAAAGTGAGATATAAATTAAAAGCCTGCCTATTTTCTGCTTAGAGAGAACAAACTCAGTGTGGAAACCAATATGTTTCTTCTATATACTTCAGTCTTGGGTATCTTTCTTACCTGTGCTCCAATCAAACACAGAAACTTTGAAGAGCTATCCATCCTGGATGAAAGTAAAGGCTACCATTAAATTCATGCTTCCCCTCAATCTGATCATCTGCACAATTTGGAAGAGAAATAATATCTGCTGAAGATTCTAGCAATTCTTCCTATATTTCTAGAAGAACAACTATGTTCTCCAGCATATAATATATGTTTAAATTCTTACCAGCCAGGAGAGTTTGCTGCATCTGAGAGAGACTGTGCACCAAGCCCCAGAGATCCCCGTGAGGTATAAAGTTGGTTACACCACTTAACACCCCCTTCTTCAGTAAAATGAGGTTTAAGCAGCTGCACTAGGAAACCCTTGGTTATCTTGAAAGCCTCAGCTGAGGACAGCACCTCACATCTTGGTCCAAAAGAGAAAGGTTTATTCAGAAAGCAAGAGTGAAGAGGTAGGTGGAGCCTAAGCTGCACAGGGTCTTGGAAGTGTGTTTTGTTTCTCTGCTGTATGGAAATGTGTGGTTCTTAGGCTGCTTCTCTGTTCTCGATAAACTGTATGGGAGTTCAGTGCAATCTAGGAGAAGCCAGAGAAAACAAGGAAAGTAATATTTTTCAGAAAATTATATGACCTGAATTTAGAAGAGATTTTGTTTTCCATTATGTGTGTATATATACTATGTTCAGGCTGCATAAATTGTTTCACTTCTATGGAAAAGCCAGACTATACTCACAAAATAAAATGTGTTATTAATTAGAAGAAAATACATGAGACTATCAACAAATCTCCTGCATAATTAGAATAGTAATGTTGTGCAGGAGTTAATAAAACTTTAATTTGTTTTTGCTAAGTCAATAAGCAATATACTATATGTTTTCTACTGAAAAACTAAAAGACCCTCTGGAAACTTCAGTGCCAAATATATGTATGTATGCACATGTTACTGAGCAATTTATCAAATAATAAATCTCAATAGAGGACAAGTACATTACAGTCAACTCTGTCATGCTGTTGTGAAAAAGTGTCATACTGGGATGTATAAACAGCCACACAGACTGCAAGACACACAGACTAATTACTGCTTCCAGTATGGGTGATGCCGCAGGTGATGTACTGTGTTCATTTTGTGCACCACAATTCAAGAATGAAGTGGACCATTTGGACAGCAAAAAGATTGATCAAACATCTGAAACTTATGACTTTTGGAGAAGAAGAGAACACACTGGGGTTATTAAGCCTACAAAAAAGAAAATATAGGGAAGATGCAGTAACAGTCTACAAATATGTGCTGCCTTCTGCCAAAGATGAATAATCTACTCACCTGTCCCTGCTAAGCAGGGAAAAACTGGCCTTAAATTGCAGGATGGAAGATTCAGGCTAGACACTTGTGGGGAAAAAAGAGAAATCTGAAACACTGGGAAGCACCATAATAAAATTTGCAATGGCTACAAAAGCTTTAGCTGGTAAAAATTTGTATGGAGTAGATTAGATGAATATTTTTCAGAAATGACACAGATATGTATGGACTTGTCTTGAAGGCAAGGTTCAACTTAGTATTGCTCTTCTACTGTTTTCTTATCTGTGATTCTGAGACGTCTGTACAGTGCTTCACAGTTAGTTTTCAGTCTGAGATAAGAGGATACTACAATGCTCTTTTCTCTGATTCGAAGCACGAGGTATTTAATTCAGACCAAAGATTCATGGCTTTAGTTTTGAGTCTAATTGAATTGGATTGTGGAGTTTTGAGGAAGTCATCAGGGAGAAACAGAGTTGAGGAGTGAAGTATAAATAGAATCAGCTTTTAGACAGTCTGCGGAAAAAAGTTTGTAAGTACTTTATAAGTTTGAACCTCATTGACCAAAAACGTTGTGCTCAATTGGTCTTTCAAGCTGATCATGCTGAAAACCTCTGAGCAGATCTTTGGTTCTGAAACTAAGTAGAAAGTGAGATTCAGAGTCAGTTTTTTCTCATGAAATTTATCTTGCCTTGAAAAACCTCTAGAAAATATAAAAGACAAAACTAAATGTAACTGCTGGCAATCCTTCAGTAAAAAGATACTTTTCCTGACCTCTACAACTTCCACAAGACAATGCTTCTCCTTGATATGCGACACTTAGATTCCCTATTCCTTCATAACCAAATAGAAATGGTTGGGATGCCGTTCAGAAAGTGCTCACTGTTCTTTTTGTAACTAAATTAGGCAAAATTCTTAACTGCATTCTTATATAGCTAGAGTTATATTAATTGATATTGTACTTTATTCTACCCTCCTTATAAGCTGTCTCATCTTACTTGATTAATTCTGTAGTCACAATCTGCTGTAAATATCTGGCTAAAATATTCCTTCATAAAATAACTCTTCATATGCTTATATGATTAGGCATCCTCAATAAAAATATCTTTACAAAGATGAGTAGAGTCTAAAGAAACACATGCCCACAGCAGTTATGTAAACTGATTTCTAAATAGCACACTTCCCTTACAAATCAAAATGGATAAATACAAATCTGCAAAAGGCCACTTTTGTAATTTTTCAATATGATGTTGCTGAGTACTATGGGAGATGCTGAGTCTTGGCATTAAAGCTGGAAGTGTTTGAGGACTGTGGACAGAGCTCCCATGGAGAGGCACAGGAAGTGCAGAATGACAGATGGAGTCAGCGCCTTTCCGAGAACTCTGCACAGGGAGGTCAGGCTTCTCTCCCACAAAATGTTTCACTCAAATCAGTACCCCCAAAGTCCTTCTGAAGAAAACTCTGAGTAAATGGGTACATGCAACACTATCAGCAGAGAGAAAAGTGGTTTGCCCTGGCCTAGTTGCTGGGCAACATTTGTTGGAATTGTTAAAACAAGGGCAGAAGTTAGTATTTCCCTCTCCTGCTTCTGAATTTTAGGCACTGGATTATCACTGCTTATCTTTACCTTTGCTTTGCATGAAGATAAAGTAGGTGAACAGTAAGAGAAATGAACATGAATATTTTTTGTAATTGTAAAAAATCCTCATTAGTGAACTAAACAGTAAAAACTTGGTTGATAAATATCCAGATCATAACTTTGGAGGAAGCATAAAAGCACCTAAGTTAAACTTCAACAGCCAATTTTTCTGTTCCAATAATGCTTCAGCTGAGTAAAAATTGTGATATATAACTGGATCTATTAGTGACAGATAAATTTTATTATAGGGATTAATCATATAATAAAGATCAATCATTTGTTCTCTTTTATTTTTTAAACCAGGAAGACTAGGATGCTTGTTAAGATTCAGAGGGAAGGAGAGTAATTTATGTCAGTGATTCAATATCAGATTTTGTGTGAAAGGCTAAATGAAGCATTTTTGAAAACTGGACACAAAGGCCAGATTGCTCCAATACAGGCCAATTTTTCTCCCTTTCCATCACTGAATCTGGGATGCACAATTTTCTAAAGAGCAACTGAAGAGACTGGCAATTTTCATCCTATCACATTACAGTAACAGCATGTCCTTTCTTATATCGCCAACCTTGAGATGTGTTTATCAGCATCCTTAATATTTTTGGTTTGACAACACAAATCCAGGAAGCGTAAGATTATTGTACACGTCTGTGAGCTATTTAAATGCATTTAAATAGATTTATTTCTTCACTTAGTGACATCATACAAAGAGTTCCAACAACTGTAATAGAAATCTGATAACCTCTTTTAGGTGATTGAGACATTTTTGATTCATTGCCTGGCAGAGGATAGTAAAAGAGATGTCAAAATCATGATATCCTCTGGACATTTTTCCTCTACCTGTATGCATTAATAATACATTTTAAATATGGCAAAGCAGCTTTGATTTCCATCTTGCAGTCATAGCTGAAATTAGAAGAGGATTACTCTGTACTGTGAGTATAAAGGAGAGAAAAATGCTTTTCATTGATAAGGCAGAATCAGACAGAAGAAATGCAAGAAAAAAAGCAAAACAAACTGTGCAACCTCAAAGACATTTCGTTTTAATTTTGTGTGTTAAATTTTCTCTAACAGGAAATGAATTAAGCTGAGCTAAAATTTCCATTCATTTGTTGTACAGAAGTAGTGGTGTTACTACTTTGCTCTTGTAGTCTGCAAGATTGCATGAAAGTAATAAGAATTAAAGTCACAGAAAAAAAGTGCAAGTAGCGATTTATGTGCTAATTGTCTTTTCAGGATTTAAATAAGGCTGTATTCATAAATACATACCTTCACAGGTTGTTCCTTGGTAGGATTTTTAAGTCCTGTAAATCTATTTACCCAAAACTGACAAATCACAGGAAATTATTTAAAAATACCAAGAATTCTGAAAATACATGCTCTGTGTATTGGCTTAGGAGCTATCATCATAATTTGGTATTCTTTTCAAGCTGAATACAATACTGAGAATTTAAAATAAGCCCTAGGGGTAGGAAAATACGTACACACAAATGAAAAGTGAGCTTTTTGTTAAATAATTTTGCACTTGTATATGATACAAGAATACATGAATGTAGCATTATTTTTATTATTATGTCCCAATGTCACACATTATTGAGTTTACAAAGCCAGAAGTTGATTTCATAGGAGTTTAAACTATAGATGTCAGCAATATCTTAGGATTCATGGAATGATAGGAATTTCCTTTTACCCTCAACCACTGCCATTGTTCCAGAATGATCCCACAGGTTTAACCACACCATCATAGATATCACAACTGTTCTTGCAACACAGTGATTGTTGGGCATCAATTCTACACATGGCAAAGTATGACAGGAAGTTTTTACTAAAGTCATTGTGACTCCCCAAAACTGTTACATCCTGCCTTTTTAGCTGTATTTGTTCAGCTGAACTTCCTTTGTATTGTGAGCTGCTGAAAACAGTTTTGAGGGCAAGTAGGAGAAGTTGTACCTAGGCAATGAATTCAATGTCTTGGTAACATGGCTGGTTTCTGTTCAGCTGACCACAGATGTTTTTTACTCCTTGGAAATAATATAAGTAGCAATTGAGTTTCCTGCATCCAAATATTTAAGTCAAAATAGTAGCCAAATTAATCTGCATGAAAAGGATATGGAAAGAGATGCAAGGCAGTCTCACTGTAAATGAAACAGGGATGTTTGAATCTCAGAGAAATATTTCTATCCTTCTTGCAGACATTTTTCCAGTGTCTGCTCTTAGTAAAAAGAAGTAGAATGGGACTGTGCTGTTAAATATTATATCTGAATCAATATAATAAAAATATTGTCTTCCAAAAAAACATATATGGAGCAATGAAGATGAAAAAAAGAACAAAAAAAAAATAGATTTTTGTCTTAAAATTTACATGAACCAATGGGTGGAAAGATGTTCTTAGTCTCTCATGAATGCGTGGAAACTCATGGGGAAATGGAAATAAATGTGAAGCACTAATTTAATCAGTATCTCAACATATGTGATATCTGTCCAAGAAAAGCTATTTATAGTACCATATGGATATACAGGATGCTGTGTGGGCTGATAGTGCACTGGAAATAACACTAATGACCTTCTCATGTCTGGGCCCTCCCTATGCTCTTAAAAACTACAAATCCACAGAGAAAATGGGAACGCAATCAAGTTAAAACATATAAAGTAACAAATATGTGAATGTTATGATATGAGGCAAACTGATATTTTGCTAGGCTTTTCTTTTTACGTTATTCAGAAGATATAAAGAAAACCAGTACTAAGATAAAGAGTATAAAAAAGGAGTAAAGAAAATGAAAGAATATTTGGAGGAAGCCAAAACCAGGCATAGCTTAGAATCCTTCTCAAGAAAAAGTCCTACAAAAGTGTAAGGATTTGATTACCTATTTCCCATAAACTCTGAAGTAGTCATTTATTTTACAGCAGAACACTAACCAAATGCAGTATGTGTTTTCATTGCTACTAGCTCAGCAAAACATCACATAATACTGACTTTACCATCATTTTTTACCCAGCTTGTATTGAAAGCAATGTATCTGGATCAAAATGCTCATCTCTATGCACCTTTTCCAAAATTATGAACAAACAAATCCTGTAGTGTAAAAAATGAAAGCAACAATCCTATTAATATTAGAACACTTTCATTTTAAAATATTAAATATTTCAGTTATTTCTCTGAGCTCCCTCATAGAAAAATGTTCAAATGAGAAAATTCTCTGTGGCTTTCACAATTAACTGACTCTCCTGTTGGCAGTCAAACCTCAGAAGCCAGCTACTCTTTTCCATTAAAATAATCCCCCTATGTCCTGGAATGAGAATGGCTGTATTCATGGGGCTGAGCATCAAAAACCAATGGTGGCTTCATTCCCTCTGCTAATTGATTTTAGTTAATCTTCTGAGAACTGTTCTACTTTCTCAGTTTCATAACAATTAGATTCTGCATTACCTACTAGCGTACACTAGTGACAACAAAAGAAAATAAAGTTTTTATGATCCTTGCATTAAAACTGAAAATCAATTTGGGATGCCTTCCTAGAAGGGTATGGTGCTGACAAATAAGAATTAACTGGTGTTAATACAGTACTAACAGTGTCCTGTGACACAGAGAAATATATTATAGAGTTCGAAGTTTTACTAATCAAAAGAACACTGTAAAGCTAAACAGGAAACATAATAGCAGACTACTGGTTTAAGGAAAGAAAGAGTGGGAAAACTACCTTGTATTTATGAAACCAAGGAAACACAGCAGCATAGATAAAAGTAAACAAAAATCATAACCAGTGTCTGTGGAAACATCATACACTATTCATAGGATGCAATCATACTACTGACAATCATCCCAAATCACTCCAAAAGCAACTGTGATAAACCTCTAGTGTTTGAAGATTTTACATGACATTCACCAGAGGATAAATTAAAAATGATTAATTTATAACTTTTATACATCACTCATAGTATTTTCAACCTTCTGAAATCCATCTATTTACAGCTTTAACTCTATACTGAGAATGAGGATATCAGAAACAGGCAACATGAAGACTTTGCAGGAATAGACCTTGCTGGCCTGAGTCCTGATCATATTTATGCCTTCCTGAAGAATGCAACAAGCAATTTCCCTCTCATAGGTCATGAAGTATAACACACAGAGAATTTTTCAGAGGTAGAATTTTTGTTAATAGCAATGTGGGGGTAAGAAAGTATCAAAGATGATCTGACATAGTACTAAGAGTTGCCTTTTATTTTTCAGTTAGATTGCATATAAAGATTTGCTTTTCTTGTTAAAGGTTCAGCAGAAGTTTGTCAAAGTGCTTTTAAACTATAAAAAAATATGTTCATACATTGAAGAGAACCTTTAGTTTATATGACAGCTAAAGGAACATTCTTTCTGTTCCATAAATTCTTTTTATGTCATATATTTCCATATTATTGTTAATATCTTGCCATCTGAAATACCTTCACTTCAGGATAGCTTTTATTTTCATTCATCTTAATCAAAGGAGACAATATTTTCTTTAAGTTCAGCATTATAAAAAGAGTTGATTACACTGCCAGATTATAGATAAAATAATGGATAGAAAATACATTAAATATTATGTTGAGAAGACTGCTGCCATGTTATTCTTAGTAGAGTCATTACTCTCAGATATACTTTACTGTTTTCTTCCTAATTCTACTGATTCTTGGTCTCTTTGGAGTTCAAGAGCTTGGTTTAGCTGCATACTTGACTTGCATGATTTCCTTTACTTTGAATTTTGCATGACAGGTTGGAGGTGTGAGGTGATCCTCCTCCCAGCTTTTGCTCAATACATGTTAAACTGCTGAAATATCCATTGTTTCATCTATGCCAATGAAGTAAGAAAGGAAAAACAGGAAAACCATTAAGAAAGTGTATACACTAAAGTCCTGGTTGTTCAAAATGGTTTCATATGTTTCTGCACACAAGTAATGGTCTTGTAAATCTGGGCATTTGAAATCTATGCAGCAAAACACACCCTGAGTTTTCTGGATAAGAAACAGTGGTAGATTCTGTGCCTGACTGCCTGAAGCCAGCTGTGGTACAACAATACTGTCCCTTGTTATGAACAAAGCATGGACATGAGCAGACTTTTAACTCAAACAGGAGCATTTGGTTCAACTACTCACTCTAAAAATCTGCCTGGCATTTTCTTTTATGGGTTTTAGTGTTTGTAAGAGAAACACTGGTCAAAAGAAGATAGGATCACGTACTCTATTGAATATGGTTTTACTGGTAAATTGAGGCATTTTCTGTTGCTCTGGTCTTTAACCAGAGAGCAATCACAGCCAGTTGAAGCCCCTGGTTTTTTTCCTGCCAACTCAAACAGGCTTCACAGTTTGGAAAGCTGGGGCAGCAGCCTTGCCCTTTGCCAGCACTGGAGATATGAAATTATCCTGAGCAGAGACTGGAGTGAGAAGGAACATCAGGCATGCTGCAAACCCATGGACCACAATCACAGAGAAAAAACACCATAAAAGGTTCAGCTTAGTGAGAAAATCATAAAGACCCTGGATGTTCTCCACAGCATAGATTGGCACCATCTCTGCTTTGCTTTATTTCACCACTGAATCCAACAGCGGTATGTAGCTTCCAACAGGCTTTTGAGCAACAGTAGCATTGTGGCTCTGAGCACTTCTGGCTCTGAAATGGAATGCAAATGTTGAAAACCTGCTGGCAATGGACATAACACACCCCCTCTCATGTCAGCAGTGAGAGCCTCAGACATTTTGTGCTCTAGACTCTTCCAGATGGCAGACCTTCAGATGCTCCTGATTTCTAAGATAAACTGAATCAGTGTGCTTCTATGGGAATTGGGACTTGGAAGACTGTGAAACTGCAGGGTGCAATTAGCTTATCATCCAGTGGTCAAGTTATGACAAAACCAGGTTTTAGCCCACCAGTTCACCAGCAGAATGACCAGCAGCACTTGCAAAATACACACTTTGAGCTGGCTTCCTGCCATCAGGTCTGAGCTGAACTAGCTGTTATTATTGATGAGACAGCAAGGTCCTTCAAGTCGGGGCTGCTTGGGCAAATATGCCCTTATATACGGTGGCAAGGAGCTGACCTCTTTAGATGATGGGTGTCTCAGGTATCTGGGTGGACGGTGCTGTGCCTGCTGCCACCTCTGCTCCTTGAGGGACAGTCCTGCAGGCAAATATGTCTATGGCCTCTGTCAGTCTTGCTTATGGGAGAGTAATACCTGGTCAAATAGGGAAATTCTTATTTCTCATTCACGGTACAATCAATTAAGGTTTTATACTCAATTTTATATTTGTCTTCTACTAGCTAGAGCATTTAACCCTCCCCTAGAAAAATAAAACTCTGCACCAACTCCCTTTTGTTGCAGCTGTTCTGTTAAATATCAATCACCCTTTTATTTGTAGGTAGGAAAAGAAAGAAAGGAAACAAGAAAATGAAGTAAATTTAGGCATTAAGACATGTTTAAAGTGTTACAATATGCTTACCATTCCAAATATTTCCCAAACATTATTGTGAAAGCTTAGTGTTGTTTAGAAAAAACCCAAAATCCCTGTGAAAACTTTTTGAAGGGAAAGAGAGAATACCAAAATCAATTTTACAGGTGCCTTTTGTATCAGTTTGGAATCACAGTGACATGCAATTATAAGGGCTATTGAAATACTAAAGAAAACTGCTTTCTTGATTTGAAGTCTAAGCAGATGACTTAATCAAGTACAGAAGAACTTTTAATGGTATCTTTCATTAGTGGGAAGTCAGTTTTGTGTCTCACATTCAAACAGCTGCTTCCTCAGTGCAGAATTGTGCTCTTCAGGTGTCAGAGCTATGCTCTGCTACAGCCCTCAGCTCTGCTCTGCGTCTGTGCCTGGTGATTTCCAGCAGCTCAGAAGGCAATTCACGAGGAAACAAAAGTGGTATGGTTTTAATGAATGGGATTAAAGATTCTGGGTCAGGCAATCAGACCAAAAAGGGGTCCCTCCTGATTTAGATGAAGTTTCAAGAAGCTAAATGCTGCAATAAAGAATAGCTTTTGCAATTGCCTTTCTCTCTTATCATTAGACTAATGCTGAAAAAAGTGACACTTTAAAAGGTTTAATGCTGAGCTTAGAGCTGTAGCACTGCTGCTAAGTGGATGCTTTTCTTGTTGAAAGAGCAATGCAACAAGAAAACTCACGTTGCTTCCTTTCTAAATTGCAGGCTGATATCCATTTATAGTTCTAATTCTAGGTCATTATTGGGAATAGAGGATTGTAGTGTCCCCTCTTTTCATTTTCCATGGCTTCAATGACATTAACTGTTCTGAGTCAAGAATCAAGTCTTCTTACAACTCACATGAAGAAGTCTCTTCACACAGCATCTGCATTTCACTGTCTTGCTATAGGTTTCAATCTTGTTTGTACACATTTTAACAGGATCATATGCTGCATGTTTTCTCTTTATAAACTCTCTGTCCCTGATTATTTGTCTAAAAAAGATTTATCCCATTTTAATTCTCTCTCCCAAGAAACATGACATGTAATAAATATATTTTAAATCCCCTTATTCTTCAGAAGCGTATCTTCCACACCACATTTCTAGAGATATTTTTATTCAAGCAACTTTTCACTGACAGGCTGAAAAGAATAATTTTTTGTTCAAAGAATCTCTGTCCTTCTGGTCACAATTCTCTTTAATATTGTGTATTGGGTCTGGCTGGGATGATGGAGTTAATTTTCCCCATATCAGTCCTCACACGGCTGTGCTGTTCACTGGTAGCTAGAAGGGTGTGGAGAACACACTGGTGTTTTAGTTACCGCTGAGCACTCCTTGCACTGCATCAGGGCTGCCTCGCTGATATTCCTCTCACACACACCTGTAGACTTGGGGTTGGGCAAAATCTTGGCAGGCTATGTAGGGACATATCCAGGACAGGTGATCCAGGCAGACCTAAGGAATATTCCAAACCATGTAATGACTAATCAGACATAAAAGCTAAGAGAAAAGAAGGTGCGAGGGCAACTTTTGCCTTTTTAAACTGCCTTTATCTTGGCCCACAAATTTTTTTCCACCTCATTTCTCCCCTCCCTGTCATCCTGAGGAGGGGAGTGATAGAGCAACTTGATAGGCATCTCGTATTCAGACGAGTTCAACCCACCACATGTTGGCAGCAAAATTTTATTGTTCATGTTTTAAATATGAAATATGGGCTACGAATCTTAAGGAAAATACTCTTCTAGTCCACTGCAACGACTGTGAATGAAACACAGGAATGCAAAGTTTAAACTATACAGTATCATAATAGCAAAATCTAAAACAAAAAGAGAGATACTTTCCAGGCAGTATAATGCACTGTCAGGATACAGCCATTTTTAGGGATGTTAAAAAGGAATTCAAACCCACTTTGATTTCTAGTCCACATGTTAAATGTACTTCTGTTTCTTACATACACCCCAATTTGTAGAAAGTAATTTTATACTGCCTTTGTCCCTAGTTCAATAAGTTCTGTTTTCAAGGACATAAGTTTTATTTTATGCTGAGGAAACACCAGGTCTTCACAAGATGGAATGTGGTGCTTTGGGCTGAGGTAGGGTTGGCTGGCTGTCAGTTGGGGTTAAACCACAACAGGAAGCAGAATAACATGCTTAATCATATTCTGTGTCTAAGATAAAAACAAAACCCAGCTGTCTCCCAGTGTTGTGTTCAGACTAACAGGAAGAGTCCTATACCTTTAAAACAAAGCCAAAATGACAGCACCTTCTCTCTCTTCACAGCTTCCTACTGATGCTTTATCTGTGTAGTAAGTGAGTGAACCTTCTCACTGAACTCTGTTAAAAGTAGCACTTTCACTAACTCATATTAAAACCTACTTTTTGCTAATACACATGATGGTGTTGCCTTAGGAGAACAAAATCACTCATTCACAGCAGGAGAGGAGTGATAGAAGCAGCTTTGGTGGCATGTGGCACCCAGTCAGGGTCAACCCAATACAATTACCAAACAGGTTGGCTATAGAGGAGAGAAAAATCACTGTTAATATTTCAACACTGATCAGAAGAAAGACAAAACACTTTCTCTTGCATTTTGCTCTTCCTAGGGTGTAGAGGAAAAAGAGACCCCCCATCCCTCTTGGACTTTGATTCATATGCTTTCCTCTGACTTCTTCATCTTAGTCCCTGTTGCTTGCTCATGGTTATATGGGATTTTAATTCAAGATCCCAATCCTTTATGGCAGTTTATGCACAAATACTTTAGAATAAGCATGACACTAGTGATCAAGATATGCAGACTTACATCCACATCTGAGAAATCTATTATTTGATTTCTAATGGCATTGGCACGGGTCAGAGGGTTCCATGACTTGCAGGGAACATTGAAATCCTCGTAGAGAAAAAGCGGATCTCACCCAGCTTTAATGGCAAGAAATTCTTCCATAGTCAAATTCATTTACTTAATTGAATCAGGTGCAGATCATCACTAGGAGTTTTTGTATTTATTTTCTACAGTGATGCTTGGAGATGCTATGGTAGTCATTGAAGTCAGAGCAAAGTTCTTTCCTAATTAAATTCAAGTAAAACTTTGGACTGAATTTTTTCCTTGGTTAATGTTTTGGACCTCATTCAAGGGGTAAAAATAATATTGTTAAGATGCAGCACTCCTATAAAATGTGCATTTATAGTTTGTTAATTTTGGTTAGGTTTGTTTTAGAAGTCACAAAATCCAACGAAAAGGTGCTAGGAATAGGATATCAAAAGCCAAATTGCAGTGCAAGCTTTCTTTTGAGTCTTTCTCAAATTAGTCATTTTCAGCTTGTCTCACTTGTGGGTTCCCCCTCCACACCAGAGGAGTGGTATGCTCCCAGCAGTACCATTGCAATCCATTAAGCTCTGACTCCAGCAGCTGAATATAGCTCTGCTTACAAGAAACTAGTTTCCTCTGGTCTTAAAATTGAGGAAATGAAACAGGACAGGTCTTAAAATTCTGTCGCCCCCTGCTGCTCAGAGAGCAGAGGACTGACTTGTCTGAATTAGAGTTCCCCACTAGTGATGGTGTAAGCGGATTTCATGCTCTGCGCTCACCTTAACCTGACGAGACTCCGACTCTATCTGCAAAGCCTCTCCGCCAATTTCCCTCACAGCTCAAAGCTTAATGGGCCATTCAGGAGCTAGACTGCTCTTCACTGGCCCTACAAATAATAGTTTCTATAAGCCTGGGACTTTTATCCACAGGTATTCCCCTCTCTGCAGCCTGATAATTCACCTCTAATTACTGCTGCATGAGCACTACTATTCTCTCAGGCTCAATTCCATATCCTTTCTCCTCTGTGCTGCTTGGTACATCAGAAAATCAATAGGTGGCTAAGGCAAGCTCTCCCACTGCTCTGCCTTCCCCAGATTTAGTCTTCCTTAGCAATTCTAATACTTGCTTCTGTTTGCTTTTCCCAGCCTGTGAGAGCTGCCATTTTTATTGCCTGTGCCTGATCTGATTCCAGACTGTTTCAGACCTGATCTCAGATCTGCTTTGTGAATGCCCTTGAACGAACCTCTTCTGTGGCCATGAGACTTCAAAATTCTGTCACAGATTTTCAAGTCCTAATTGCATAACAAATGGTGATGTTCATTGCACAATTAACCTTCAGTTACATGGCATCACTTCTTACACACGATAATGACATTTGTACTCATGTAATTCTATGTATAGTTTGATTAGGTGATTTTAATACAATTGTAGAAATACATGGTAAAAAATTACCAGTAAAATTATGATTGGGAAATGATTAGTCTTGGATAAAAAGGACTTTTAGGACAATGAGATATTTCTTATTTATCCTTATTTAAAGCAGATAAAGTAAAAAACCCCATATATATAAATTCTTTCTTGTAATAGGGACCACTTATTTCATGAGGTCAAATGTTTCTTTTATACATTCTCATTTTAGTAGTCATAGCTAAGATTCCACAGTTCTAAATTTGAAGCCCTAAAAATAAGCTAGTTAAGTTGATAATTTTGAAAACTGTAGATTTCTAAAAAGCTTCCTCTGAGTAAGCCAAGGTCATAATCTCATAGAGGGAGTTTATATTAACAAAGATTAACATACATTAACAAATACATTAACATACATCAATGTGGTAATATTTACATCGCAAGTCCTGGTCAATGATATTTGTGGGGGTTTTGTGTAATTTTCTCTACCATGTATATGTATGTCTTCAGCTAGAGACTATTAAAGACCAGGTGATGCTGAAACCTTTCTGATGCATTTATGTACAGATAAAGAAAGCTTTAGAATTCTGCTTGTCTTGGATAAGACTTTCTCTATAAGATCAGTACAAAGAGTAATTACCTGCCTGAGAGAATTTCTGAAATCGGTTTTCCAGCAAACTGGCTGTATCCCATTATTTCCTCCAGCACTCTGCAGACACATGTTTTGTGTCAATGCATCCTGCTCAAACAAGCAAGATCACACTGAAGCAAAAGATCTTGCCTAAAAGGTTAAGATTTCAGTGCTGCGAGGAAATGAGTGACCACAGGACATTGAACTGCCTCCATCCTTCATCAGCTCCACAGGAGGAGCATCCCAGCTCCTTGCAGACTGACTTTTTTATTGGGATGCTGGACAGCCATCTCTTGGTCCTAGCTGTGTACAAGCAGCCTAAAAAATGCTTCTCTCTCACCATGTGTTAGCTGCAGGTGAGAGAGCCTTAATCTCCAGTTAGTTGTCACAAGAGAGAAAATTAATTTCTATTTTTTTCTAGGCAGATAATCATTAGAGTTGGAGGACCTTCAACATCATCCAGTTCCAATCCCTGCCATGGGCAGGGACAGCTTCCTCTAGACCAGGTTGCTCAAAGCCTCATCCAACCTGGCCTTAAACATTTCCAAGGATGGGGCATCCACAGCTTCTCTGGGCAACCTGTTCCAATGTTTAACCACCTTAACAGTGAACAATTTTTTTCCTAATATCGAATCTAAACCTTTCCTTTTTTTAGTTTAAAGTGATTCCCCCTTGTCCTGTCACTACATGCCCTTGTAAAAAGTCCCTCTCCAACTTTCTTGTAAGCCCTGTTTGAGTACTGGAAGGTTCTCTAAGGTCTGCCTGAAGTTTCTCTTCTCCAGGCTGAACAATGCCAGCTCTCTCAGCCTGTCCTCACAGGAGAGCTGCTCCAGCCCTCTGATCATTTTTGTGGCCTCCTCTGCGCTCACCAACAGGTTCACTTTTTTCTCATTTTAGGAGGTCCAGAACTGGAGAAATGGTGTAAATCACAATAGTATTTGTGGATCTGGGGGTTTAAGCTGTAAATGTGAAATCTTTAAAGCAAAATAGAAGGAAAAACACCCATTAAGAAATTTTACAGAGTAGAGAGCACCAGAGCATGTATGAAGGAAAAACCCTTAGTCGACATAGAAGCACTAAATGGGACTAAATCAAATGAAATTGTAAGGGCACAATTTCAGTACATATCCTGTGAAATACTGAGGATAAAACAAAAATAATATTTGGAATTGATCTATTCTTCATTCTTTTTGAGAACATTACATCGTTTTATTAAAGTAGGAAATTTTTTTTTTCTTACTGGGATTAGTGAGATAATAATGAAAATGGATAGTAGTTTCCTGGCCAAGGGATTACAAACTCATTGTAAGTAGTAGGTGAGTAATTTCTGGATGTCCAGCTGTAGACTCTTCCTTTGAACTGAGTTTTAACAAAATTACTGAGAAAATGTATTCTGGAAATAAAGTCCTTTCAAGAGCCTCCATTTGTGTAAACAAAAATTAAAGCAGCTGAAAACACCAAAGAAGTATTTTGAAGCATGTCCCACGGCATAAGGGGCATTTGCTTGCTCTTCAACAGTATAGGACATACATGTGGGAAACCAAAGCATCTTTCCTCCAGTTAAAAGTCAAAACAAACCAGGAAAGCAAGTGCCAGCTTTTTATTTCTTTGTTCTTACTAACCGACGCTTTTCTTCTCCTTGCATAATATTCCTTAACTAAAAAGAGAAGTGTGGCCCAGATGACCTATACACAAGGTTCTTCTCCAGCCTCGTGCTATTTGATCTTTAGTAAAGCAAAACATTGTAAAGGGCTTGCTAGGCCCTTCCCAGTAAAATAGCTACATTTTAGTAAAAATACTAAGAAAATACAAGAAATCCAATGCACGAAATCACTAAATCTTGAGAGACTATAATGCCCTCAAGGACTATGTAGATAAATTGGCAGAAAAATCAATATTCTGGTGAAAGAAAGGTTAAAATTACAAAAAAAAAAGCACTGTAAAAGTTATGTTGAAATTATTGAATTTGTTATATACTCTATATAGCCAGTTGTCCTGGCTATAAAGAGTTTATATTTTATTCTACTTGAGTGAAAAACAATTTTCATTCTCTTACTTAAAATGAACAGACAACAAGTGAATAGACCTTTTCCCTGGGTATATGTGAGATTCTTATCTTTAAAAAAAGTATATGAAAATGATTTAGAATTATTTTCAGGAAACACATGAAAACCACAGGGAAATCTTTTTGTATAGCAGTAGGACTAAACTACTACAGTCTCTATTATTTGCTTCCATCAGGAAACCACAGAGTTAAGGGAATAGGTAAAGAAATGGATGAGTTTCATGACGTTTTGGATCAAAAACTTTCAGGCTTCCCAAAGGTTACATTGCAAGCCTGTGGACTGTGCTGTAACCTTAAACATTGCCATATATTTTGCCAAATATTTTAGATGCACCAGAGAATGTTAATGTTTTTTTCAACTGCTGTACAGCAAAATCAATGGTATCTTAACAGATTTTTCCATTTATAGGTGAACACTTAAGTATTTTATTTTCAAACGGTATCATTTTCTTACAACACAGCAGACCCAAAGAAGATTTTTTAATTAGCTCCTATTCTGTAAAATTAGTCCTTTTATTATGCATTCCAGCATAATCATATATGGGTCACTAAAATGAATAAACTCTGGGATATCAGCTTTTAGCATTAAGAACGCTGGTGTGCCAAAACAGTCTCTAAAAAGAGAGATAGTCGGTATCTACCTGTTTGTACATTAAATGTCTTCCAGGAATTTTGTTTGGCAAAAATACAGGTGTTGCTTTTTCTGATTTCTCCTCAGCTTTCCAATGACCTCAGATCATGCTGATTGTTTCAGCAGGGGAAACGTAGGGGCCATTCTTCGGTTTACCCTTCCAAAATCAAAGAAAAAGCATTTCTGAATACATTATGTGACAAAAAATTATCTTGCAAATTGCTCAGAAGTGACTGCATACCACCAGTAGTGAATATTCTTTATAAGGCTAAAATGTGAAAAACAATTTCTATCTGTTAAGATTTTGATTTTTAGCACCTCACCTTTCAGTGGTCTTTGAATATATTATATTCCTTTAGAATTGCAGACCTTAAACAAATGAATTTTCATTTTAATGAGCTTTCTTCATAGGAGAGATGAAAAGAAATGCTATCCAGAGCAAATCTGCCCCTCAAAAAGAGACTCTAATCCTAACTGAACTCATCAGATAAATGTTAAATGAAAGATGTAATGGACACTCACCTGGCTGCTTTCACACAAACCTGTATGAAGCATCTAACCCTGTTTTGTAGCATGGTCTGCCTTCAGTTTCACTA
Organism: Picathartes gymnocephalus; assembly: GCA_013390045.1. Taxonomy (NCBI): domain Eukaryota; kingdom Metazoa; phylum Chordata; class Aves; order Passeriformes; family Picathartidae; genus Picathartes; species Picathartes gymnocephalus. Next base: position 37,141 of record WEKY01061493.1, read on the forward strand.
AGGCACTGTTCAAAGAACAGCTCCTAGTTCCTGCCACAGTTGTGTTTCAGGCAGAGTGAATCCTCAGTTTTGGAGAGTGACATGAGAGCTGCCAGTGCACCCTGCCAGGACTGTGGGGTCTACACAGGCTCAGGGAAGCTGCAGACCCGGGGGCAGGCTCACGGCGCCCCCGACTGTCACATCCCACCCACAAATACCCCGTATAAATGGCTTTACAGAAAGCTGCTCTTAGCCAGAGCCACAGATGCAAAACAGGGACGGGGACAGGTATCACTTCTGGGCTACATTCACCTCTGGACTGTTACAAAAGAAAAGTGAAGGTCACTCTTTCCATTAGATTCTTTCAGGCATGAATGCATTGGTATGTGCATATTTTGAGACAACCTCTGAGGGAAGTGCACAGGCTGGCAGGAGAGAAAATAACTATAAAAAAGCAGAAAATGCACAGTTGCTACAATTTTACATTTCCCCATTTCCAGAATAATCACTAAAAATAATTCTGAGAATCTAATTTAAAGAAATATGTGCACATAATTTGTTTAGGATAGAAATTATATTGTGCAATACTTTAGACAAGCAGTATAATCATATGCAGAACTGCGGTTTTAAGATACGATTTTATTCAAAGATGGGCATTTAAGAGTAAATGGAAAATTTTCACACCTTGCTGACATTGTTCTGCAGTTTCAGTGACAAAAAGCTTCTCTGGAAAGTTTCACATAGATCTTTATTCTAACAAGGGAATCCCTCCTGTTGAAAAATGCTCATTTTAAATTTTAGTATACAATATAGTAGTATATAGAGCATAGAACATAACATCACATTGCAATACTGTTGTAATTTTACTTACTGGATATTGTCATTAAATTACTGATGTAATTATATTAAACATAAAAATTCTGGGAAGTTATGTTCTGTGACAGAGATAGTGATTTCCTGTTCTTCAGCTAAAAAGGAAAATTCAGACATGCCAGAAGCAGGTTTCATAGAAAAATTTACTTGTCCAGTTCTTGGTCTAAAATAATTAAAGAAACATGAAAGAAGAATAAATCCTTTTATAAAATACTCATGAAAGATTTCATATCCTGAAGTTGCTCAATTTATGTAGGGGGTGACTTTCATTTCAACATCTGCCAGTCTTCTTTGTCATATTGCAGAAGCACATCTTTATGTATAAGAAGAGAAAAAGACTGACAAGGTCTTTGCCAATATGGAAATCTCTTCTTTGATCTTTTTGCCCACAAAGGGTGATGAAAAAACAACACTAATTTGCCTTTTGTACTTTATGGTTGATGAAACATTACCAGTTGTCAGAGGATTTTTAAGTATTCATGAATACTAGTGCTCTACAACATGGATAATACAAGTGCACTTGATTATTTATAACCCAAGACATCAAACTGGAGGCTCTGAGCCAGACAAGTGTTTAGTTTACATTCTGGCTCTTTATTCTGTTTTGCTTTTTGCTTATTTGTTTCTCAAGAAGAGATTGCCTTACGTTCCTGAAACGAATTCATTGCTGAGAAGCATTTGTAAATCAAAGACCAGTCTCGTTTCCTTGCTGTCTTTCTCTCTGTGTGTTGCTTTAAGCTGGCTGTGCTCTGCTCACATGCATTTGAAGTTCCTCTTCAGCACCACCAAGTGAAGGGATGCCATTTTCTACATTAAATAGTGGTTCTGTGCTTGTGAAACTCGGCAACTGGAAAAACAAGCATCTTAATTAAAAACTTCTTTTTAAAATTTTGGTGAATTAATAATGGTAAAAAATATTTATAAAACCCTTAATGTTGTTTTTATGGAATTTAATGTAATTCAAGTATCATTCACAGACCCTATAATGGTATTATGGAAGACACTTGTTAGATCACAAAACGCAGGATATGTTGGTCAACACTTATGTCCATGATTTATCTGCCCCCATTGCGGTGATACTGTCCTGGTGTTTCTCCCTGTGCCTCTTGGGAATGTCTCTCACCTTTAGGACTTCTATAATCAATTTATCTTTGTCTATTTGCATAACATCTAAAAAGTGAAGTTCATAGCTCCAGTCTTCAGTCATCATTCAAATAGCTTGTTTTTGCTTGCTGGCTGCAGCTTCATTACTATTCACCAAAATTAATTTCTAATGCAGTCACTTTAGCAATTCCAGAATCTTTCCTTTTATTTCTTTGCTTTTGTATCTTGAGCTTTTTGAAAATATTTTCCCCTTGTGGTCGATTCTTAAGAATCTTTGTATCACCTCACATTATTTCCACTGATGTTACAGTACCCTTAATCTCTTTTATCTTTTGCTCTTTTTGACAATCTTGTCTCAATGTGGAACTTTTTAAGAAATCCTGATTTTATTCAATTGTGCCTTGTAATTTTTTGGTAGATATTGCTGAAGCTTCTTCCATAATTAGAGTATTTAATAGTTCTCTCCCTCTGTCCTCTGTGTAATCTCCAGTACTAAAAACAGTATAAATTTTCACTGCAACATTTTCATCAAAAACTTTTAGATGAGTAAATGAAAGCATCCAATTTGTATCTATAGATATATTTCAGAAAATACATATGACTAACATATGTCTGGGAAATATTATTGCTATATCAAATTTGTTCAACATTAGCCAATGGGTGTAAAATTATTTAAACAGGGGCAGAGGGAAGTGAGAAATAACAACCAAGAATGAAACTGATACAAAACAAGACATAAGCCCACACCAAGACCATGTATTTTTAACTTTAAAAAACAATAGATTTTTTTTCTTATCTATAACATTCATTGAAGTCTATTCATATTTTTTTGCCAGATGTTAACATTTCATTTGTATTTACTAATGTGCCACATTCCATTATATTTTGCTTCACATGTAGACTGTTTTCTTTCAGAATTCTTTATAAATTATTTTCATCTTACAGTGCCCAAAGACAATCTGTTCTACAATCATTCTAGAAAACAACTGCTTAATTAGTTGGCTGAAACTCCTCATCCTCTTTCCTTTCCTGGCTTTCTCTCTGTTGAAGTTTAAACTCAACCAGAAACTAAGTACCACACAGCTGCTCACTTCCTCACCCTCAGGACTGGGGAGAGAATTGGAAGAGTTAAAGTAAAAAAAAATTCATGGGTTGATATAAAGACAGTTTAATAGGAAAAACAAGAGCTGTGCATGCAAGCAAAGCAAAACAAGGAAATCATTCACTGCTTTTCCTGAGCAGGTGTTCAGCCATCTCTAGGAACATAGGACTCTGTCATGTGTAACATTTGCTTGGGAAGATAAATGCCATCTCTCCAAAAGTTCCCCCAATGTGTTCTTCTTCCCCCTGCTTTGTGTGCTCAGCATGATGCCATGTGGTCTGGAGTATCTGTTTGGGCAGTTGAGATTGGCTGTCCCAGATGTGTTCCCTCAGCTTCTTGTGCACCCCCAGATTTCTCACTGGAGGGGTGATACAAGATGCAGAAAAGCCCTTGATGCTGTGCAAACACCACATAGCAATATCAGAAACATCTCTATATTATCAGCATTTTTTCCATTACAAATCCAGGCACAGTCCTATACCAACCACTGTGAAGAAAATTAACCCTAGCTCAACCAAAACCTTATGAAGCTCACACAAAGAATAATTTTGATTGTGCTTCAATAGACTTCATTCTCTACACAGTATTGTCAGTAGTGTTGGGATCTTCTACTTGCTATTTGGCCCTTTTAAACCCAGCAAAGATTACTACAGAGGCTGAAGCTGAAAAAGCTAGAGGCGGTGGAATTGAAAAGCCAAAGAGAAGGACCTGTAAAGTTGGAAGATGACAGTAAGGATAAAGGTGGTGTAGTTGCCACAGCAGGGTAACTATGCTACCCTGAGCCAACAGAGAACAAGAAATAACACATCTGCAATAATATGTGAGCCTTGAAGAGCTAAGCAGGGGAAGGAGCAAAAGATTAATCTCAGAGAAAGTAATCCTGCATATAGACCCTTTTCAGCATCTTAGGAACATGGAGTACGTGACTGTTTGGTGAGCACTGCTTTTAATTATATATGTAGCTGAGCCTTTTAAATTTAAGCTTCAGAGATAACTTATAGATGAGCATTAAAAAGCTGTGTAAATCTCTGTGTGTGTGCTATGTGTTACTCTTTGCAGGGCAGGTCTCTCAGCATCAGTGTGTGAGCCGAAAAACTGCCTGGATTAGAGACTGATATGAACAATAGTCCAATAACATCCACAGCTAAGGGAAAAAGTAACTCTGTGGAAAGGATTAGCGTGGCAGCAGCTGGTGGTGTAGCCAAGGGCTGCAGTAAAGCTTATGGAGTAGAGCTGCACTGCTTGCATATTGATGGTTTAGCTTGCATATCTGCCCCTGTATCCTGGGGCTGCAGAAATCAAAATTCCTTACTGTGGTGTGCAGGACAAAGAGATTTATTGACCATATCTTCAGCATCTGAATAAGCATACTTCTCTCAAAATCTTAGATTCCTCCCTGGCATGCACAATGTGTAAATGCGTTCAACAGAGGAACGCATTTGCACAGATTTTCTAGTTCTTTCTTCTGAGTCTTTTTCTCTTGTCAGGACTCAGGAGAATGTTCTCAAGCCATTGGATCTTCACAGCCCTAGTCCTCCTGACTCCATGCTGCTTTGCACACAGTTGTAAGTAGGGGTACTCCTGTTCTGCCTTCCTCACTCCCTCTCTCCCTCCCTCCTTCTCTCTCTCACCCCTTCTCCAGGGCTAGAGACACCTGCAGCTGTCTCCCCACATCGACTTGTCTCCAACAAAGATCTCAGCTAAATTCTATTGGTCTGCAATCTGCGTGGGGAAACACTATCTAACGGGGTGTGCTTTAAATTTCACAGAGGAGGAGAAGCCTACTGCAAATGGCTTTGGAGAGGTACTTTACTGACCTGGGCCGCAGAATGAAGCGGGAAGAGAAGAAGTCCGTCTCAGAAGGCTTTTGCCTTTCATTTTAACTAGGTGTGCTAAGCTTTCCAAGTGGGTAGTCAATCCTAATAAAAGGTGAAAAATCCCAGGAAGTGTACATAGCATCAGAGAGAATGGAGTCTGGTGTATTTACTCCAACAAAATTCATCCACTTAATAAGCCATCAATTTCTGTACAAGCAAAAAAGCATTCGGAGCAGAGATGTGTTTAGGTTTATTACACTGAAAATATTCAGTGCTAGCAGATTACATTTACAGATACAAGTTTTTATGTTCTGCTTTAAGGGACAATTTAAAACATTATTTTCAATATTTCTTTTCTTGCCGGAGACAATAATAAATTTTAAAGAGCTTGAAAGTATTCATAATAGCCATAGTGTCTGATTTAACTTTGAAAAAACATATCTGTTCAGCAGGGATGGAAATAGTAATTTTATTACACCTGTAATTTGGTGGTGTTTACAATTCAACGTATACTGTTTATAAACATGATATTAAATGGTCAAGCAACTACATGCAGAAATTACATAATATTGCTGCCCTGTAATTTTAGTGTCCTGCCATTGCTCTCTTCAATACAAAAATGAAAAATTGTTCTACATTCAAAATAAAGCTGTATTAATACAGTTTATTGTGTTTCACTTGCAGGTTATGGTGTGACATCTTTAAAACGCTCACAGAATTTTGAAAGATATTAAATATAGCTAGGTACCCTGAAAGATATTAAGCCAATTTCTGTCTCAGCATAAGTCAATTCAACTCCAAATAATAAAATATTTCAGAGGAAAATGGCTAAAATTATTTTAAACAGGCAGAATTATTCTCTCCCCAAGAGAATATTTCTACAGGAAATCAAGCTGTAACTCAGTCAGTACAGTGGGAGACAAGAAGACATTTTTTATAAATGTGCTAAACAATGAAATGCAAACCAAACCCCCCAGAATACAACAAATATAAGGAAGAAAAATAAAGGAAGAGACAACTGAAAGCTCTGAGAAATTCTTAGAGACAGAAATGTTCCCTGAATGCCTTGTCTTTGCCTAGCAGGTCTCTGGCACTGCCAAGGAATGAAGGATGGCTTTGAAGGTTGGCCAGTTTGTGTTTCAGATGGTTGGTGCAGTCCAGTTTAGCTTCTTCAGTAACAGAAGCTGCGGATCCAAAACCATGCACCTTAAGCTTTCCAAACAAGCACACTCTGCTTCAGTATTGGAAAAGGAGAGGATAAAGAGGTTTTTTCATAATTATTCATGGTCTCATTTATAAGATGGGCTACTGATGAGACAGTACAATAACATATGTGTGAAAAACAACCACAAAGAGTCTTGAAAGGAGACATGAAAAATGTTTTGGAAGGGAAAATAAAAACAAGCTGTCACTCAGTAATACTAGTGATATGTCCATGCCATGGCCTGACTCCTTACTTTGAACAAAAATTGAGCAAAAGAAAATTCTCTGCACTGCAGAACACATGTTTCTAGCCTAAAACTTTTATTTTTTATAGTAACTAGAAGGCCCAGGTAAACTTAGTCACCTCTTCTAGTCTTCATCCCTATATAGGAATACAGGCAAAAGTTGCAAACTATCTTACTCTGAAATGACTGGCCAATTATCTCCCAGGTGAAAAGGTCATCCCATTTCCTTATCAATAGGCACATGAATTTGTTTTTGTCAAAAATAAAAGGTATAAAATGCAAAGGAGAAAAGACATAAATTTTAAAGCAGGGTTTTTGAGGGATTTAATCTTCATTCAGGATACCTATAGGTACCATTTTCTAAGTGGCTGCTTTACTGTTACTGAACAGATCGTGACAGAGAATACAGAGTACTTAGAATCAAAGGTGCATGGAAACAGAAAACAGGGTGAGGGGACAAGAGAAGGGGGAATGGTGTCTCAAAGCCACGGAGTCACTTGGAAGCCTTTCATGAGACCGTCTGCAGCTGCTGAAGCCCTGGCAGATGGGACACCCTGCAGAGCCATATGCTACCTGTAGCAGAATACCTTGCACAGCTGGATCTTTCTGGCTTGTACAGATAATTACATGCTGTGGCAGGGCCATGTGCTCTGATGACACTGCTGGAAATGTGGTGGCTGCAGGGGAGAAAAAGAAAGGGGTCTTTGGCTGTGAAAAGTTAAGAAATATACTTTCATGTGAAAAGCAATGAAGGAGTATTTGGTTTGTACCAAATTTGAAGAAGTATTTCTGCAGTTTCCTTTAACTAGGGATGCAGTGTGAAAAGCAGTGCTCTAAATTACAGTGGGCATTGCTCTCTGAAGCCAACCGACACACAATCTCAAAAAAGAGTCCTGAAATTATTCCAGTGGCACTGAAAGGATTAGGGAAATGAAGCACGAAGTGACAACAGAGATTTATACGATTCTGCTCAGTTGCAGTGCAGCTAAGTAATACAATCTCTTAAATTTTCAGAAGTGTCACAGAGAAACCATTTCTAGAATAGGTGTGTGTAAATAATGTGAAACAGGGTACTGCACAGGAATAGGGGACCACTGGGACATCACAGTGGAATCACTCAAAATCACTACAAACTTTACCTCTTATTTCTTTACACACTGAATTTAAGTAGGACACACATAAAAATTGTCTGCTGAGTTATTAAGCCCAGGTTTTGGTTTCTTTTTAATTCTTGATATCTAGCAGTAGTAAAGAGATTTAAGAAGTTAGGAAATTATTATGGCAGCAAAGAAACATTTATTTTGCAAAAACATTCTTTAGGGAACCAGAGACATTCAAGTCTTGGCAAAAACCCTAAGAATTAAATGGCAGATTTATCACCAGAATTGTAGGAAATAGATATTACATTAAATGTGTATCTTCCAACATGAAATTGCAGAATTCTGTATTTATTACTTACAATAATTCCTTGATCAACTGGTACTCTGTTTACAGTCAAAAGATGATTTTTCTCATTGTGAATCCACAAATTCATTGTGGGTCTAAAAATCAATTCTGTGCTGCATCCTGTAACGTAAGGAATGTTTATACATGGACATATTTCCTATGTGAAGAAAGAGCATTCAAAAATGTATTTAATCTTAAAAGGGTACGTATTTGAAATTTTGTGACATACCAAAACTTCTAACTAATACTGATTGGTTGGAAAATTCTCCATTGTGTGCTAATCTTCTCACATGACTTTTTTTCCTCTGGTTGATGAAAAAATGTTTATGGTTAGATCAGATCAGCTGCTGTGACTTTAAAAGAAATTAGTTCAGGCTTGTTTCTCTGCTCAAAATTAAAGAATACAACCCAAATGAAAAATATTCTATATATATAAAAAAAACCCTCATGCCAAAAAAACCACCTGTAGCTGCTGTATGGAAATAAAATAATGTTCCTGTAAGTTTATGATATTTACAGAGCAAGAATGAAGACGTTTTATATGAAACTAAATCTGACCTCAAAAGGAAGTTTTATTCTGGTGGGGGGGGGGTGGCAGTTGTGGTTTTTTATTTTGCTTCATTTGTTTGTTTGTGTTATTTGTGGCTAATGAAATTTTAATAAACTGTTGAGCAGTCTTTTAGACAAAAAAATATGGCAGTTTATGAAAATGAGAGATGTGGAAGCAATAAAAATACATTTAAAAAATAATCCTGGTTCACAGTTATAAACTTATGTCAGATGGATGTGAAGAAAATTTTTATTTGTTAAATATAAGCCATGTAGTTAAAAAACCTTGCTGTATATCTTCTTTTATATGGTAGAAAAATTTTTTTAGCATCTGCAGCACATATTCGGCTGCAAATATGAAGAATTACAGAAAATCTGACCTTTTTACTTCTCCATGATTATAAATTTCCTTTTGGAACCACTTAATTTCCAAAAGGAACAATCTGACTACCTGATGCAAAATGCTATTCATCTCTAGAGAAGTCATTAGATTAGTATTCCTACACTGACCTTCAGGTAAAAGAAGGTTTACTGATCCTGATAGTGTGAGATCAATGAAACAATGAAATATTTTAGGTGGATAACATTTTCCATTAAAATTCCTGCTATTTACAGCCACCAAGACACATCATTACAAGACAAATATTTCAGTTGCTAGCCAACAAATGTATGTACTGCACAAGTACTCTGTTTTTGTTTCTCCTTGGATTCCTCAATGGAAAAAATCACTTTTCTTCAAAGGTACCATGAAGAAAGCATTTGGATTAGTTTTAATAACAAGATCAATAATAAGGTATCAATCTTTCAAGATATTTCATTGGCTATTATATCTTTAAATGTATTAGGAATCTTATAAGAAGACACTGAGCTGAATGTAAAGCATCTTATGCAAGAGCGCTTCAGCTGAGTCAGTTTTCTAGTTTATAAGATGTTGTAGCAGTATTTTCAGCACAATGAGCAGTAAGAACACCTGAGTTTTGACTGTATTTTTCTAGTAAGTGAATAGCTTGGGGGCGGGCTAGGTGGTGAAAGCATTCCCAGCTCTTCATTACACAGATCTCCAAATGAGTGCACTGACTGATTGCCGTGTTCAATGTAAACCATGTTGTAGTAGCTACTATCCACCTAAACTGTTGGAATAGGAGAAGGCAAAAATAAGAGAAGGGAATAAAAGGGGAAAAAAAAAGGAAGCAACAAGAAAAGAAACAGGTTCTGAATAATGAACCTGATTTATCATTCATCAGTCTTATGGTGATGAATGAAATTAAATCGGAGTTAGTCTCATTAAGAGATTTCCAAAACTGAGGATTAAAGGTTTTAAAGTTTATTCTTGGATCAAAGGATGTACTGGCGGATTACAGGCTAGTTTTGCCACTGAGTAAACAAATTTATTTTCGGTTTTGAAATTAATATTAAAAATTTCATTTCATGCAAGCACCTCTCTGCAAAAGGATTATAGGCAGAATGAGGTAGCAAAATCCTGCCAGTATCCAAAATGTCTTCATTTTTAACTTGGGAAGAAGATCAACTTTTTCTAAGAACAAGCATTCAATCCTGCATACTTAAACTGAGGCTGATAACAAATTACAGCCTCTTGTGGTGATGATTTTTGTAAATGAGATGCTTTACATTTACATACATGCATAACATTAAAAGCATAAATCTTTACTTCATCATCCCAATAAAACAGCAGAGGATTTTCAGAAGAACTTAGTTCCCAGATATTAATGGACAATATACCTTCATTTCTGAGAAAAAGACCACTTTCATATCTAAATACTGATGAGCTACACATGTAACCTAGAGGCATCACTTTTTGAAAAATACCAGTCCTACTGTTAGATTTTACGTATCCTCTCCCCTGTCCCATCCCTGTCAAGGATTTAGTGCCCAAAATAAAAATGTATATACCAGGTAGCCTAAAGTTGAGCCATATATTAAATTAATTAGATGGGTTCAAATAGCTGAAGATGTTTCCAGGGAAGCAGTTAAGCTTAGATTCATCAGTTGGTTTTATCATATATATGTTCAAGAAATATCTATTCAAAGTAAAAATGACAAATAGTATTTTATAGACTTCACATTTTTGGTAACTTTGGATTCTTGAAGACACCTAAGATTTGAGTAAATGATATACATAAAATGGATAACTTCTTTTAAATGTTAAAGTATCTTAAATCACTTTCTAAGCATCTAGAACAAAACTTTGTTTTTCAGTCTGAGGAAGGAAGAAAAAAACCAGAACCCAAGCTGGAAGTAATTTGCACACAGAAAAACAAAACCAGGAACCCTTTAATTGTTAGTGTCACACAAACAGTAATGTATTCAATTTCCCATCCATTTTGCCGTTGATCCAGTTCCTGTATTTCTCACAGGGAAGCATTGATTCCTCTTTGTTTGTAATCTGATAAATCATTGGATAGGAATGTTTTTCAGACTTTTGACTTTCTGCTCAGAGAATACCATATCAAAATAAGTCATTTACCACAGAAGTTACAAAACCCAATGCTTGAAGACAGGTTTGGGATTATTATTCCTCCAAAAAATGTACCTTTGGTGCAATTTGTGTTGCATCTAAGGGAAAACAATTTGCTTAAAAACGTTTATGGTTCAGAGACAAAAAAACATAAACCTTTTGGTTTCAACAGGATTGTCTAAGTGGAATACTTGAAAATGTTCAGATGGGGG
>WEKY01061494.1:0-20582 GCA_013390045.1 Picathartes gymnocephalus
GGTCCAAATTCCATTACTTCCTATGCTGTGGGTCCTAATGATTTTATGATGTCCTGCTGACAGTCTATATCTCTCCAAGTCTCAGTGTTTGTTAGGTGAGACCAGGTGTCATTCAGAAAGGGAGAATGATTTCTACAAACACATCCCAACCTTATAGACTGCGCCACAGACATGAGCTGCTGTACATCAGGATTCCTACTGATGCAACTGGATATTTGAGTACAATTCCACTTTTCCTTTATATTTCTCTATTTCCCAGTGTGCTTCCTGATGTTTTAGTTCCATTATCTTATACTTTAATTGTGGAGGTACAATTACCTGCCCACATGAGGTTATCAATCATCTGCTGGGATTTTAATGATGAGGCTAACTGCCCATCCTGATTATTATAACTTGGTTTTTGTTCTAGGATTTTCAACTTTTTGCTAGGTGTTAGTACAAGAATACCTTTTCCAGCAACCTCTTTGGCTGTTTTGTCAGCTAATTGATTCCCTGTATTAACTAGGGAGTTTCCAAACTGATGGGTTTCAAGTGCATTATAGCCACTTCTTTCAGCTCTTCCACATTCTATAGTAGTTAACTAATTTCTTTTTTTTACTTCATAGGAGACCCTTGTGCCCGTAACAATCCCTTTTCCTTTCATATGGCTCCATGGGCATGTATTATTCTAAAACTATATTTTAAATCAGTCCATAGGTTTACCCTTTGCCAGCAGTCAGTGTAAAGCCATTAATTCTGCTTTTTGTGCTGATGTGTTCTTAAGTAAAGCCTGGACTTCAATTACCTGGGTCAAGGTTGCCATTGCATACCCAGCTGTCCATCTTCCCTTTCATACCATGCTGCTCCCACCAGTGTATAGCTCCAGTTCCAGGTCCTGGATAGGATCGCTATTGAGGTCCAGTCTTAGGTTCAACATAGTCCTGCTCCAGTAATGCAACTTGGTATTTTAGCATCCTGCTAAGAAGGCTCATAGATCTTGTGCAGTTCTTGGCTCCAGAGTCTGGCAAATAGCTTCCTTTTGGCTGCTTCCCAAGATTTTGGCTGCTTTTTCCTTGCAACGTAACAAAACCAAGTTATATTACTGCTTTGCAATTTTTTTCCTGTTTGTGGCTTTTTCTTGGATATCCTGTATCCAGATTGTGTAAGAAATTTAACAGACTTACAGTAGCACTGAGGCACTTCCTTCAGTCTTGGTTGCTGGCAGAATATCATCTATACATTGTCGTAAAATTCTGTTCAGATTTTCTTTTTCCAGCTTTCCACTTCCTTTTGCCAGCTGATTGCCAGATATAGTGGGCCTGGGATAGCAGAGTTCTTGTTAGCAGAACCTTCCACCCAGGGTTTGGATTCTCCCACTCAAAAGCGAACAACGGTCTAGCTTTGATCATCCAGGCATCTCAGTTGCCCATACCAATGGGATTACAGCATTCTCTACCTCCTCTGGAATTTCTTCTGCCTCGCTGGATTCCTGTAACATAAAAATCTTTGTCTCAATGGCTTTTCATTCAGGTATTTGAATTTGTATTTCCTTGTCCAGGAAAGTTATTTGACTATTCAATTTTCCCAATAAATCTCTCCTCAACAAGGGAATTGGGCATTCAGGCTTATACAAAAATTGATGTGTCATCCACTGTTTTCTAATTTAAACAGTAACAGTTGTAGAAAAAAAGGCCTTCTTCCTTTTCTTCCCTCTCACACCTACAATACTTACAGGTTCCAAGCTAAGTTTTCCTCTGCATGTATTCAGTACCAAATAAGGCTCCTAGATCAATTTTTAAAAATGACCTGTCCATTCTCCAGGAATAATGTAACCAGAGGCTCAGCTGAGGATGATTCCCCTGGTTCCCTTCAGGGGAATCCTTCACTTACGGTCGTGAGTTTTATGATTTGAAGAGCTAGGTTTAGGTTTTCTGTCTGATTTCTCCTGGCCAGGGAGCACTCCACTTTCCAATGTCCCCTTTTCTTTACAAACTGCCAAAGTGTACTTCAGCCACCAATTATTACGATACTCAGCCAATTGCTTCCAAGTGAGCAGGGGTTTTGAGCCAATGTCTTTTGAAAAATAAGCATTGTATTAACCCACTATGTGCAAATGATTTTTCATCTATCAACACAACAAGCTGTCCATGAGCCAGCAGTGTGCCCTTGTGGCAAAGAAGGCCAGTGGTATCCTGGGATGCATTAGGAAGAGCATTCCCAGCAGGTTGAGGGAAGTGATCTTGCCTCTCTACTAAGCCCTGACAAAGCTGCATCTGGAGTGCTGTGTCCAGTTCCGAGCTCCTCAATACAACAGTGACATGGGGCTCCTAGAGCAGGTCCAGTGGAGGGTGACTGAGAGGATTAAGGGACTAGAGCAACTCTTTAATGGGGAAAGGTTGAAAGAGCTGGGTATATTTAGCATGGAAAAGAGACAGCTGAGAGGAGTCATCATTAATGTCTGTAAATATCTGAAGGGGAGGTGTCAAGAAGATAGAGCCAGGCTCTTCTCAGTGATGCCAAGGAATAGGACAAGAGATAATGTGCAGGAACGGATGCACAGAAAGTTCCATCTGAATATGAGGAAGATCTTCTATACTGTGTGATTGACCACTCACTAGAGAAGATTGCTAAGAGAGTTTTTGGAGTCTCCCTCATTGGCAGTATTCAAGAACCATTTGAACACACTCCTGTGCCATGTCGTCTAGGATAGCCTACTTGAGCAGGGAGGTTGGACCAGATGTCCCACTGCGATCCTTCCAACCTGACCCATTCTCTGATTCTGTAAAGGGCTCAAAACCTTCATGTGCTTCCAATTTGATTGGGCATTGTTTTATCATCACCGGGTCTGTTCCTTGTTTGAGTTCTACTTTTAAGTGGAGTCATGTCTTTAGCTGGTTTCTTTGAATCTCATACAAGAGGGATTACTACATTAAATATTGCCTCCTGGATGTCATTGTCAGGTTCTTCTGAGGTCTGATTCATCAGTAAACAGGTTAAAGCCTTCCATGCCTTTTCTTGTGCGTTGTATAGCTATACAGAGTTTTCAAAAATAGTGATTTGAGCATTAATAAATCTCATCCTCACAATGGAAGAGGATATTCTGGCATATATAGAAACTAATTACTCAGTTTAGCATCTCCAATTGTACACCTCATGAGTTGTAGGAATGGCCACAAAGCTCTTCTTTCCATTGTCCCAGCAACTGGTATTTTAACTTTGCTTAGCAGACTCTTACGGATAGTTAATACTGAACATGTGACCCCTCTACAACTCAAGCATCTCGTTTAATTCCCTGGTTTTACTGGAACTAGGGTATCTGCTGGAGATGCCTTGATATTTTCTCCCGGTCATCTTTACTCATTGTCAAAAAATCCTCCAATATCACAACAATTACATCTTCTAATTAACCCTTCCTGCCTATAAATAATGCAAGGATTTAAGGCAAGGTGGGGCAGAAGCCTCCTTCAGACCCTGGCCTACTTGCTCTTGTTTCACCTTTTCTAATACCATTCTCTTTTCTTACACAGTAAAAAGGTATTTGATATAGCTTACATATCCCCTCCATTAGAGTTATGAGTCAGCACCATAATTTCCAAACACTTCCTTCTTTTACTTTAAGGGGACCGGGGGGGAGAAGGAACAACAGTGACCCTCAGTGTGGTTGCAGGATAAGAGAGATTTATTAGTTGGGAGCCCCTTTATATAGGGAAGATTCAAAAGCTCCTGCCTTGCCTCCTGATTGGCTCAGGTTATAGCCTGGGCAGTTCCCTGGCCAGTGACACATGCTGTATCTGATTGGCAGAGGTCTTTGACAGACAGCTCAGCCAGGGGCACAGACAGGCTGTATATTGCAACATCCTTCGAGATTCTCTTGGTAGGAACCAAAGATCATTTGCAGTTCAATAAATCTGAAGTATTAAAAGAGATACATATAAAAGACTGGCAGACCCTCTGCTTCCATTGTTTGATTGAAAGGTGACTGTTTCACTGGCTGGGATTGAGTCTGACCTAAGTCTGGCCCACAACAGGATTGTTTTGCATATTTTATTTTTGTCAGTGGGAGACCTTAATGGGGATAAAGTAATGGTAATAACAGAAGAAGCAAACAATTAACTTGACCAAGAGACAAATGTGCAGGACTTGTGAGGAGGGGGTGGAAAAATGCAAGCATCATACCAAGCAAAGAAAGTAGAAAGAAGCCACTGGAAGAGGGAAATATGAGCAACAGTTTTAAAAAGCAGCTATGCAAGGAGAGCAGTCAGCCAAGAAGGAAAAGAAATGAAAAATTTTTAACGACTTACTTTTCTAGGCTACAATTCTAGCCTTGAAATGACTTGTAGGCAACGAAATTACCTGTGTGGATGTTTCACCATTATCAGATGTACTGGTGTGTCTTCCAGGAAAGAGGAAGAGAAGAGGGAAATTGAAATTATCCTTCTACTGAGCTTAGCAGAAATGTATCACTTAACTCCTATGAAGTCAATGTGACTATTTCAGTATGGAAAGAAGATAGAAAACTCAGATGTCTGACTTCATTAACCTAACTTAAACTTGATGAAATGAACAAAAGCAAATGAAGTATAAATGTTACAGATACAGTGTGCATACAAATGGTATCCTATATGTAGAGTTGAATGTGCTTTCCATCCTGTCGGGGGAGTTATGAAAGGCAGCAAAGTTGTGACAGTAAGAGTTCATAACATAAATATTTCTATTTGATTATAATGGAAACAGAACTGCTAACAACTTTGCCTCATTAAAAATGATATCTGTAGCAATGCTTCTTCTGCCAGAAGGATTGAGACAGAAGTTGTTGGCACAAGTGTGGCCTCTGTGACAGCTGGCATGAGAAGTTTACACTAAGCAGCCTAAGAGTTAAAGGCAACAGACCAGTGAGTGTTTTGCCTTGATTATAATTAGTAGAAGTTCTTTTTGTTTACAGTGAGAAGAGTCCATGTGCTGAGGACCATACACGTGCTGCCACTTTGCATCGTACCTGTTCATGGAGTGGTGTACTTAAAACTCAGGGAAGTAAAATAAGCCTTAAACTTACTTTCTACCATCTGTTTTCATATATTTACACACCATTTTTTCTGTGAAAAAGGTAAAAAGAAGTAAGGAGACTACGTCATTCTAATAAGTCCAGGACTGTTTCAGAACTTCACATTTTTTATTCATGTTATGTCTGCTGTTTCTAGCAAACTTGCTTTAAGAATTTAACTCAGTATATACTTTTGTCTGTTAAAAGCTTGCTAATTCCTGATAGTAAAGTTGTCAACCTCAATTATTTCAGATGCCATTAATCTTTGCAGTGAAAACTAATATTTCATGAGATGACCGTCTCTGCTCTGTATATGATTTAGGACCTTTTTCTTGGTTTGGATCGTTCATGTCAATTTAGGTATCAATGTGCTATATTGCCGCATATACGAATCTGTCATTTTTTTAATGGAAATGCAGTAATTTTATGAAGAATTGTGGTTTTTAATTGTGTTTCAACTTTGGCATTATTGAAGTGGCTGAGACTTTACATTTTCTTTCAAGTTTTTGTTTATTAATTCTGTGATGTTTTGGCCACATTAATCATATTGCTTTCTCTACATTTATCTTTCTAAAAAGATGCTTAACTTAAGAGCAAAACAATTGTGTTTAGTATAGCACTCATAGTCATGTAGTTTATAGTTTTAATATAAAGAAATATTTTATATGTATGATAAAACCAGTCTTCTCTAGCAAGGCAGATGAATGTTAAACTATCCAATAACTACTTGAGAAATTTAAATGGCAAATAATGCTATTAATGCTTAGTTGATCAACTGGGGGTTTTGAGGTATTAGGGATGAAGACACAACTCATCATGTCAGCATAGAAGTTAGAAAATTGAGAGTGAAATTGGTCAATGTTGCTCATATTTTGTTATGTAAAAGGAAAGGGGCTTATCAACCCAATATGTAGTTGTCCGTTCTTTCTCTGACTCAGAAATGGTAGTCTGTGTAAGTCTGAGCCTCTGTTATTGATGCTGTTAAAGCTGTTCAAGTTGAAGTTGTTTGAGTGTTACTGTTTAATAGTTTGTAAGTCACTGTTGTATTTGAAATGTTTGCAAGTTCAGGAACCCCTTTGTATTCTTCCTATTGCCTCCCCTAAGATGGCGCTGACATGGGGACTCCCAGAACATTCCACACAGTGGTTTTATTAAAACCTAGACAAACCCCTAAACGCTCAAGCCAATCATGAGCTAAAATTTGGAACTGACCAACCACAAGAAGGATTGAAAACCCACCAATCGGGCCTCGCCTTGGACCCCATAAAAGAGCAGGGTGGCGGGCTGGTTGGGGGGTTCGACAGACACTCCTGCAAGGAGGAAGACCGTGCTCCGAGGATCCGATCGCCGGGACAGTGCCGCTCCTGCGACTCCGCTCCGAGGATCCTTTCGCTAGAGCAGCGCCCTTCCTCCTCTGTGCCGCCTGGAGAGACTGCGGTGGTGTGAGTCATCTACCCCGCGAGCCGCCCATTGTCCTTCCCAAATAAAGCTGAGTCACTTAAAGCTGAACCACTACGAGAGCTGGTTTCTCTGTTCATTTTTCACATTTTTGAAATTATATGTAAGGATGACATATATGGGGCCATTTAGAGCTTTTCACAGAACCGTTATCTTTTATGCCTGTGGGCGTTTGTGTGCAAAAGCGTGGTGTAAACAGTCTTATCCTAGAGTTGTATCCAGTCCTCAAAATTTGTCTTAATCAGGAGTACAAGCCACTTTTCCTTTAAAAATCTCCAGATAGTTTGGAGCCTTACTACCTAAGATACCACCATTTCTTTACTAAGTTGTCTTGGGGTGATTTTGTGATGATACTTTATTCCCGAATCGTCAGCTTTATGCGCAGAAATGGCTGCTGGAGCTTTACGATAGCCCGGGGGGTGGGGTGGAAAGCTTTGGGCTCCTGCACGGTTAGATTCAAATCCTCACTCTCCGGCGTGCTGCCGCCGCGCGGATCGGGATGCTACATTGTTGCTTTTGTTGCATTAGTTTCTGCTAGCTTGAAGCAAAAAGTTGGGGTTTTTTTCCCTTCACGTAGTCTGTAGGCTGTACCAGGAATACTCTTGGAGGCTTTCTGTTTGTTTTTTTGTTTATTTTCTTGAACTATTTAGGTTTTCGCTTTGTTTTTTTTTTTTTTCCGTCTGCCCTGAGAGCCAGCGGGAGGCCGCACCGAACCTGAGTCCTCGGAGAAGCTGAACCAACATGAGAAAGGACGCTAAAATCCACCAATTTAACCTGCTGTGAGGAGAAGACTAACGCCAGAAATCCAGCAGGTTCCTAGCTGCTGAGTGAAGTTTTTTTCTCTCCCTTGCCCTGACCCAAAGGGGGCCAGCTGCCATCTTTGACTCCTGGCCACGCGGTGAGGTGCCAGGGGAGATGTAAGGTTCAATTTTCTTTCCTGTGCCTTGTGGGTATCTTGCTTCATTAACAAACAGTTTTACCTTTTTTTTTTTTTTTTTTCACTTTCACCTACTGATACTTATTGCTCTCATTGGCAAAAGGGGATTATTGAATCCCTTCTCTTTAGAGAAAAACACTCTTTCCATTGTGTTTTCTCCTAAAATTCATCTCTAAACCGAGACACAGGTCATGGTTGTAGGACTGGAACTGTCCCATGAGCTCTTCCCATGAGCCAGCACTGTGCCCAGGTGGCCAAGAAGGCCGATGCCACCCTGGCTTGTGGCCGGCAGAACCAGGGCAGTCATCTTCCCTCTGTACCCAGCACTGGTGAGGCCACACCCGAAGCCCTCTGTCCAGTTCTGGGCCCCTCACGACAGCAAAGGCATTTTGCTGAAGCGTGTCCAGAGAAGGGCAACAAAGCTGGTGAGGTGTCTGGAGGGTAAGTCCTATGAGGAGTGGCTGAGGGAACCAGGGTTAGTTTAGTCTGAAGAGCAAGAGGCTGAGGGGGGATGTTATCACTTTCTACAACTTCACGAACGGAGGTTGTAGTAAGGTGGGGATCACTTTATTCTCCCAGGTAATAAGTGACAGAAGTAAAGAAAATAGCCTCAGGTTGCACCAGGTGAGGTTTAGATTGGATATAAGGAAATGCATGGGTGTGACAGTTAGGGACACGGTTTAGTGGTGAACACGGCAGTGCTAGATTAACAGTTCGACTTGATAATTTTAGGTCTTCTCCAACCTAAATGATTCTGTAACCTTACCTCATCAACTGAAGTAATTTCAAATTTCAGTTCTTCTCCAAACTCAATACAATGGCATCATGTTTAACCAAACACAGCAATTTCTTGTGGATCCAGGTATGACTGTAGGTAAACAGTGTCTTGTCAGCAAAAACAACAGTACTAACCCTAACTCTTAAAAGAGCTCCCAGTAAAACAGCATTAAGACTAGCTCATCATCCCTAAAGCTTATTCCCAGATTAATATAACTATAATCCTAGTACCTCAAAATCTGCAAGTGCAAAGACTAGAAATAGCACACGTCAGGACACTAGTTTCAGATCTAAACCCAGGTGCAATGACATGTCTCCATAATTTATATGTATTAGTATGGTTTACAGCAGTCTATTTCTCAGTCTTTCGCTAGCTGAAAAATGCCAGCTAATCCTCCCTGAAATGCTAGCCCAGCAGAGCCCTCTTTCAGCTTGATCTAGCCTTTCACCCATAGCAGATCCAGCCTTTAAAGGATGATGTAGAACATCATCCTTTGCTACCCCTCCTGAACTGAAATGCTATCTTCATTTTACTGTCTAACTAAAGACAATTGCTTCTTTTGTGTCTGTTAACCTAGGAGTAAAGGTTCTGGGTTTGCAATTGTGTTAGTACATATGTTGACCTCTGAAAATTTGTAAAAAAACCTCTGCCTGCTTGACCCATTAAAAACCAAGAATAAATTTGGTACTTCTCAAACAAAGTTTTAAATATTTGCTTGAAAATATGAGAGGGGCAAATAGGAAAAACATTTCCAGTAATTATATCCTAATTACAAAAATATTTACTTATAAGGGCTGAAGCAATTAGTCATCAATTGAGAAACACATGCATGACAAATTTTACTGGGTTTTATTTGCATAATATATGAAATTTGAGCTGCTGAAAATGTATTCATTTATAAGGGCATATCTTTTCTTATATAGTGATCTGATTATTAATTAAATGTCTGAGAGAAAAGTAGTTCAACGCTGAAACTGTGTGTACCAAGGACAGGATTTTTTTCTTCTCAACATCAAAAGCTCCAGAAAATACAAGCAAAGGAGCTAGAATGTAATTCATAATCAAATTGTCACTACGGTATATTGCTTAAGTATGAGAAAATAATAATTGAAATCAAGATGATGCATACTAAAAATGACTAGGTGTTGCAAATATGTAAGTAATATAAGGTCAGTTGAAAGTATAGTATACCTATTTTTATATGTTTTTGCAGATTCGTGAAACCATAGAATGGTTCAGTTGGAAGGAACATTTCAAGGTCATTTTAATCCAGCTCCTTCCTCTGTAATGGGCAGGGACACCTCCCACTAGACGAGGTTGCTCATGGCCTCATCCAGCCTGGTCTTGAACACTTCCAAGGATGGGGCATCTACAGCTTCTCTGGGCAACCTGTTCCAGTGTCTCACCATCCTCATTTCCTCCTTATATCCAATCTGAATCTACCTTCCTTTAAACCATTACCTCTTGTCCTATTGCTACAGGCTGTGCTATAAAGTTTGTACCCATTGTTCTTAAAGGCACCCTTTAAGTGTTTAAGGCCCCAGTAAGGTCTCCCTGGAGCCTTCTCTTCCCCAGGCTGAACAATGTTAACTCTCTCAGGTCTTCTTCATGAGAGAAGTGCTCCAGCTTTCTGATCATCTTGGTGGCCTCCTCTGGGACCCACTCCAACAGGTCCATGTCCTTCCTGTGCTGGGACCCCAGAGCTGATGCAGCCCTGCAGGTGGGGTCTCAGCAGGACAGAGCAGAGGGACAGAATCCCCTCCCTGGCACTGCTGCCCACGCTGCTCTGGACGCAGCCCAGGACACGTTTGGCTCTCTGGGCTGGGAGTGCCCATGGCTGGCTCATGTCCAGCCCCTCACCCCCCAGCACCCCCAGGTCCTTCTCAGTAGGGCTGCTCTCAGACCCTTCATCCAACCCAGCCTGTGTTGATACTGGAGGCTGCTCCAACCCAGATACATGACCTTCCATTTGAACTTGTTGAGTATCATGATATTTTTGTGGGCCCATTTCTCAAGTCTGTCAATGTCCTTCTGTATGGCATCCTCTCAGGTTCATCAACTGTACCACACAGTTTGGTGTTGTCAATAAATTTGTTGAGGCTGCACTCAATCCCTTCATCTATGTCAGAGATAAAGATATGAAGCGGTACTGATCTGTTTCAGGACCCCTGAGCGACACCACTTGTCACTGATGTCCATTTGGATATGGACCACTATTCTCTGGATGAGATCCCTCAGTCAGTTCCTTATGGAATGAACAGTCCATCCACCAAATCGTATCTTTCCACTTTAGAGGGAAGTCTGCTGTAGAGGCACCATATAAAAGACCTTACAGAAGTTCAGACACATTTTATCCATAGCTGTTTCCTTTGCACTCATGGATACACTCCATGTCCTGGCTTAGGGCAAATCTGGGAGGAAACCTCCAAAGGGGGTCCCTCCAGAAAAGCAGATCCAAGCCATCCCTCCCCCCAGCTGGTTCGGGAAACAGAGTTCCTTGGAGAAAAGTGGAAAAAACTATTTATTTAACAAACAAAACACCCACAAGCATAAAGAATGAACAATATTACACAATAAAACCTCTTGCTGTTCTGAAGAGATGGCAAATTCAGAAAAGTCTTTTCCGTGGATGTGTCCTTGGGTTTTCTTTCAGTCTCCCTCTCTGAGGCTTGGGCCAAGCATCCTGGCTGCAGTGCAGCTTGGTGGGGGGGAGGGCCCCGGGCGATGGTCCTGTGTCCCAGCCGGGGCTGCCCGGATGCCCTCCAAGACCAGTGGTAGCTGTCCCTGAGGACAGCAAAGCCACGTATCCAAAGGCTTGTAATCCCACAGGAGATTCCCATTCCAGGAGAAACAGAGGCAGAGGCAAGAAGTGGAGGAGACCTTCCAGTAAAAGTTCCAAGGCCTTTAATCCTTGAAGGGGTCAGGGACCAAAAGGCACTGGTACCCAGTGTGCAACAGTTTATACAAGGGAGGTGGAGAAAGGGGAGGGAATCGTGGAAGGACCAATGAGCGAAAGGAAGGGGAGGAGCTTGGGTAGAGCCCCCACTAGAGTGACACAACTTGTCACCATTGGGAGAACAGGGGGTGGAACATATTTTGAACTGTCCATTGGGGTGTCCAATATTGGGAGATTTCCAGGGAGGGGATAAAGGACTGACAACAGGGAAAAGAGGATTTCCAGGGAGGAGACAAGGGATTGACACCAGAAGAGGTGGGCATTGTCTGAATAGAAGAAGGGCTTAGGACCAGGACATACCAACATGGGAGGGGTAAAGGAACAAACTATCTGTAGGGTAAAACAGAGTACAATAACACAGAAAAACACAAAACAGGCCACAACAGTCCTGGTGTCCCTGGATCGAACAATAGCAGAACAGTCCCAAAAACCTTTGGCCTCAGCTAATTAAAAACTAGCCAAAAAGCAGAAAAGGGAAAAAAAACCCAAAAGAGAGCTCTCTACTATCTGTGCAGACAACTCTCAGTCCAGGAACAGGAATGCTGAAGGTGTTATCTCTATGTTTTGAAAACAACTGCCTCAGATGTTCCACCGCTTGCTTCTCCTTCTACCCCCTTTGCTCTCGGATCCAGTCTTAAAGGTGCAAAACTTATTTCTGGGCTAAACAGACAAAATGGGGATAAAAGCATCATACAGTCAGCCTAGGACACTCCATTATAAGAGACCAATACATTGTTCTGTCAAGGCTTGTCTTTGTTGAATCAGTGCTGATTTTCTCAAATCACCTCCCTGTCCTCCATGTGCCTTAGCACAGCTTCTAGGAGGAACGGTTCCATGATCTTCCCAGGAGTAGAGCTGAGGCTGACAGGCTGGTACTTCCCAGAGTCCTCCTTTCTACCCTTTTAAAAAATGGGTGCAATGTTTCCTTTTTTCCAGTTGCCTGGGACTTCACTTAGCTGCTGTGACTGTTCAAGTATCACAAAGAGTAGTTTGTCTGCTGTATCAGCCAGTTTCTCTGCTATATCAGCCACTTCCTTCAGGTCTCTGGGAAGCATCTCATCTGGTTCCATAGACCTACATACATTCAAGTTCCTCAGATTGTCACAAGAACCTTACAGTGGGAGAGCGTTTTCTTCCCCTTTCCCTCCCTTGTGGCCCATCCACTCAATGCATGTGAAGAGAGATTGCCAGAGAGGACTGAGGCAAAAAATTAGTTGAGCATTTCAATTTGTTGAGTCTTCTACTCAGCTGTTTTTATCATTTTGCCAGTCCTGCTTTTTGGGGCTGGGGGTTACACTTTCTTTACTTTTTCCTCCTCTTCTGGCTGACATGCCTTCAGAAGTATTTACTATTCTTTGTGTGTCTTTCCAAGTTCAGCGCTGGATCCTTCATGGCTGTAGCTACAAATACTGCTTATCTAAACATTTACATTTTATAAAGTAGTAAAGGAGATTACAGTTTTATCACTTGAAAGTTATATTATAATTTCGTCAAGTACTTTTTGCTGGCAACAGGATTTATCATTTTAGAAATATTTCTATTCCTGAATATCCATCAGAGAAGTGATTTGTTGCTGTTGAAATGGTCAACGACACCAAGATTCCAGTAATGTTAAGGTCAAAGGGCCAGAAGGCCCAGTTTATTAATTCAGCACTTATTTTATAGTACAGATCACTCCCAAGCCACCTTTCAGTGGCTATTAAAATGACACCACTCACACCATCGGCTATGTGATAAAAACAATTACTCTAAACCAATTATGAGTGAACACACACTACACAAGTGCAGGTGCAGTTTGTTATTCTGGTGTTTAGAATTCTTGCTGCACGTTGATGCAAAGATTCACACGGGTACACTGTATTGTTTTGATTCAATGTGTGAGAATGTTTTTACTTTCTCACAGGCAAACTGCTGCATGCTGTAGCTGAGAATTTCTCTCTGACTGTCTTTTAGCATCTATAGTGATTCATGAACTATGTGCAACCCAAAATAGCAATGAACAAAACATTTCTAAATGTTTTCGCATTTGCTCCTCATTACACAGAGAATGAAGAACGTTCTTGTCCCAGGTTATCCTAGGGGCATGTGAGAAAGAGGGCTTTCTTGTGCCAACAGTTTACTAGAATCACTGAACAACATAAAATTCTCTGGTTAAACAGCTAGTCTTTTACAATAACAGGTACGGTTAGTGGGAGTAACCTCACAGCAATGCAATACCTAGCACTTCTGGTGTCAAGTGTCGACCTATGAGAGAAGCATTTAAGCTAATTGCACATCATGTGCTAAAATTAGATACCCAAGAAGTACATCCAAAACTGACAGCATGATGAGCAGGGGGCTGTTTGAAGTCAGTATGGACAATTTGTGTCTCTCTTGATCTAGAATGACAGAAACACTAAGGGGAGTCTTAAATTCTGTTTTGCAACTAATACCAGCAGCTCAAAATAACTAGGTCTGGATAACCACTTAGTCAGCTTGCAATAAATAGGTTGGAATTTTCTTTAACTAACGTGTATGTTTAAGTTATTTTATACATTCAGTAAGGTATCACTTCCTAATATAAGTCAGTTCTTCCAGCTGTTTAATTGACTTGGTATAAGTTATTGTGGTTTTGGTTTGCCATGATGGCATTCTGAGCATATATATGTCCAGTGTGGTATCAAACTATCAGCCTTCTGTACCCGTGATGGTCAACCTTAATTTCTGAAAAAAAGAAGATATTTATAAGTCCACAGTTCACACACGTATCTGTTATGTTCAACATACACAGAATGACATATTCTACATATGAGATAGAAACTATAATGTAAGAAAACAGTTAAGACTGAAAAATAGAGTAAAGGCTGAATGCTATATGACTTTACAATATTGACTAAAAACATTCTTGGACATCAGTGGAATTTTATATGAGTAAGGGATTAAAATGATTTCCCAAGAGAATGAACCTGACTGGTGAGGGAATTGGTCCATTATCTCCATTGTTTTCATGATGCCTTTATTTTAAAATGTTTTTTAGTTATCTGTATTTAAGGGGCTTAGCAGAGAATAAAAAAGGAACAATTAAGTAATTTCATACTGCTCTAGACTAGGAATCTAAAATATTTGTAGAATTTTTTTGGAGCTATTCAGGAATCTTATCATTGACATTGGTGTTTTTTTCACATAATAGGCTTTGCAATAAAATCTCTCTAGGAATATTGCTAAAAGTGTAACCAAATGGCAAAACAGAGAAATAAATAGGGCTTTATCTTTTCAACATAAGATGTAGACTTGAGTTATGCTTTATCTACAATAACTGAAGGCTCTGCCCTGTGTTAACTTATGGAGATCATACAGCTGCAAGTTTTACCATCTGCTCTATTACATCAGAAAAATTCAGTGTAATCAGCTTTCTGATATATCACATCTTGCACATATCTAGATCTAATTAAAGAAAGGACTGTTTGTTGTAGGATCAACTTGCTGATAAAAGTAATGTAAATCCTCAACAGTAAACTCAAACTGCTGCAGGGACTGGAGTGTACTCTGACTGACACCTCTCCTTTTTGTTATCCTTGACTCCCCTAAGCTGAGCATTTTTAACACTCCTCTGTTCCTTAGTTTTCGTTGTCCTGTTTGCTTTACAAGGTTTCTGAGGAGGATAGATTACTCAGTATTAGGATGACTATGTCTGGCTCTTTCTGTCATGCATTATAAGAGGATGAAAGAATCCAATCCAATTTTGTTTTCAATTTTTTTTCATTTATTTTAATTTTTTTCCTGGTATACTGTCTGGGTTTGCGGTTTTTCTGGGTTGGGTTGGTTTTTTTGTTTGTTTGGGGGTTTTTTGGGTGGGGTTTTTTGTTTGTTTTTTTGTTTGTTTGTTTTTTAGCCATTGTGTATAATATTTCAACCATCTTTTACACTCACATATTAGCAGGCCAGACTCTTTTCTACAGGAACATGTTGTTCAATGTTTTGGGAGGACACCTTGCACTTTCAAACCCACAGGGCATAAGTGGAGATGCTTTTTCTTTTACTGTGGACGGCTTCCTAGGGCACTAAGGCAGTGGAACTCACCTAATGCAGTTGCAACGTGGGAATACTCTGAGTCCTAAAATAAGTACAAACCCTGGCAGTGATAAGGGAGCCATCCAGTGGGCTCTAGTGAGACACACAGACATGAGAAACTAACTAATCTCCAGGGAGTTTCTGTCTTTTTCGTTGGAAGATGTTGGGTGTTGTGCTTTTGTCCAAAACCTGCTTGTACTATTAAATGCTAAGTCCTTTACTTTTTGTCTTCATTGTGGAGAACTAATTTTCCCTGAAACATAAGATTTTCTAAAGATCGAGATATGGAGCTGCACTTTCAAACTACTCATTTGATTAAACTGTAAACACCAAGCTCCGGGGGTTTTTTCAGTATATAATGGAAAGGGAAATGTGCCAAATAATAATGAATGAGATTGGAAGACATGAATTCATTCTTTGCTTTCTATTTTAAATAGAAATGGTTTTGACATTATGTGTGTGATATTTTAACAGAATTTTAAAAGTTTCCAAATTCTCATTAAAGATTTTTTAATATTCTTTTAAAAGATTCTTACAGTTCATTTACGGATGATTTTTCTATGATTTGTTCACCTACCAGAGGAAATTAAAAAGCAATGGAAATGAAGACTTCTGATGCTTACAGCAGCCCAAGATCTGCAATCCAGAAAATTTTACATTAGAGCTCAAGGAGTAAGCAGAAATCATCTGTCCTTTCTAAGTCTGGAGAAAATGTTAATTGAAAGGAAAATTAATTTTTATCTTTATCACAAATAATCTAGCACATAGTAGCTTTTTTTCCTATCATTTTTACTCATCAGAACTTGATCAGGGATTGATCTTCAGTAAAAACACTTCATTTGTTCCTTGACAAAGAATGTCTGTAATAGCGGTAGAGTGAGATATAATCACAAAGTCAGAAAAAGACGTGGCTGAACAACCATTAATCGAAAAAGTAAGAAGAACTCACCACAATACCAGAGATGGATTTCAAATTTTTGTTACTCCCTGTATGGTATGATACTCCGAGGCATGCTTGTCTTCTGATCACCATTCAAATCTGTCATTTAGTATAGAATCTTTTGCTGAAGTTCATCTGACATAACTGTAAGTGTGGTTTATTAAGTAAGCTTTTCTTAACTTTTTTATCTCAGGCAATTCCTAGAATGTTGGGAGGCTTTTATTCACATTTTAATAAATTATATCTCAGGCAACTCCTAGAATGTTGGGAGTTTCTTATTCACATTTTAATAAGTAAGCAAATCAAATTTTGTATTGTAAGTAGTCTAGGTCTGTATGCAAAAAGCCCTGAATTTATGTTATAGTATCAAATAGTCGATATAGTTCCACAATGAGCAAAAAATAAATTGCAATCATATTCATAAAATGTAATATTCTCATCTTATGAATACAATATGAAATGTAGGTTATATTACTTGTATACTTCACTGTCTATTTCATATAAAATTTGAGATCTTTCAGGATGTTTTAATCACTCTTTTAAATTTGTTTATTTTTTTAATTACTGTGTCTGAAAACCCAAAAGTCTCTTACAAGTCTGAAACAAATGCACATACAAATTTGGGAACTACATATGCAGTAGCTGCAGGATATAATTTCTTAATGCTGTAGTATACAAAGGATGGCTCTGGCTAACATAGCATTGCAAAGCCCTACATAATTTTTGTCAACAATTTCCTCCTATGAATTTTGCCACTTATGTCTCTACAAATTTGCCTGTTGGACCAATAAAAGCCCTGGTATAATTTGTCTTCCTCAGTTTTGGCTGAAAACCACTCAGAGTTCTGTAAAATTGTCACAAACGTGGTTTTTTGCTGTTATGGTTGTTTCTTGGACTATTTGGTAAGAACTCCCTTATTTTATGAAAATGTGTTTTCTGCTT
This sequence comes from Picathartes gymnocephalus, assembly GCA_013390045.1. Taxonomy (NCBI): domain Eukaryota; kingdom Metazoa; phylum Chordata; class Aves; order Passeriformes; family Picathartidae; genus Picathartes; species Picathartes gymnocephalus. The sequence continues at coordinate 17,082 of WEKY01061494.1, forward strand.
GTGGCATTCAAAATACAGTTATTTTATATTTCAGAGAGAAAGAAAGACTGGATTGGAGAATTCTTCATCTAGTTATGCTAGTACTAATAATTAATTTTCATTGAGAATTAAGGCAGTTGGAAATAATGTATTTCAGGAGAAACCCTCCTTTTTCAGCTTTTTACTGACTTGTAATTTGGAGATGGTTGGCTGGTGAGTGAGCAGGTGCTGTTCTTAAATGCAGTTTGTTTCCTATTCTTTACATGACCACCACAATTCATGTTGCTGTTTGAAAAAAGGCTTTCAGACCCGTTATAGTGTACACTGCATGACACATTTCCTGATAATTCAAAACAGATATAGAATGGTTTCTACTTTTCCATGGTAATTTTATTCCTTGACCTCATTACTTTCTGTTTTTCTGTTTCTATTATTTTTTCCCTTTTTTTGAAAATTTCTTTTGGGGAGTGGGGTGAGGGTGGTGGTGGTGGTGTGTGCTGTGGGCGGGGGGTGGGCTGGGGAGAGTAGCTTTGGCTGCAAGAATACAGTTTCTTGCCAATGCTGGGCTATTTGTATGTTGAGGGAGGAAAGATCAACAAATAGACCATCTGTGTTGATTTCCAAGAGAACAGAGAGGAAACAAGTAGTCCAAAATGTATTCTTCCTGAATCTCTTTGCAAAGGTCTGGGGGAGGTAATGAAGTCTGCCTTTAAAATATAATAACAGTTTTTTAAAATGGCAGTTTAAGAACACAAAGAAGTGAATGATAAATAAACTAAAATGACTGTTCTGACATAGACAATATTTCATTAATATATTTTTACTGCTAGAAATACACCAGGATGTTATATGATTCACAGCTACTCTATGAGCAGCTACGTCATATAAACTAGACTGCTAGATGAGAATGTAAAGTAGTTCCTTCTTCCAGCATCTACAGTAAAAAGGGTCTTTCCATCTCAGGTTTCAGTTTTTTTATCATCTTCTTGTGCTTCTGCTAAAAATTAAGTCAGATAGCTGATCTTTTCTTAGACTTTTGGTTATGGGACAGCACCAAGCTATATTTGACTCATCTGTTTGCTGAACTAATTAGTTACTGGCCAATACAAAACATTTTCAAAGTGCACTCTGAGAAAGAGGCCCTTTATTTTGGTTTCAGCCTATGAAGTCACATTCCATTTAAGGAGCTACTTTCAAAGTACATTGTTTTCAAAACATAAGGTAAAATTCTTTCAGGTTTTACAACTATGTTTGACCTGCTTCTACAAGGCTTTAGTGCTGTATTTTTATGTTTTGGTCATTCTCTTGTATTAAAAGCCCATTCAAACAGAAGAGAATTCAACTCCAGTCTTCATTGTGTAGCTGAAGTGGCAAGGGTTCAAGAAACAGAACAATTACTGGCAGATCTGAGAAACTGTAATTCGCAGTAGCCCTAAAGCCTTTTTAGAGTCTGCCACTGCCAACACTAGCAGGTTCCAAACGAAAAACTTCAGAGCCACTGTTTTCCAAATGCTAACTTCTCAGCTCTGCTATCCTACCCTGGTTGATCTGGCCAAGAAAACGATATCCTTATTTTTTAATTGTCTTGGGCATTACCAGTGTGCATCACCTTGGTAAAAGCGTGATTGGTGATTTGCCCTATTTAAGACCAAAGTAAGAGCAGAATTAAAAATATTTGTGTTCCAATGCAAGTGGAAACATAACATTCAAACCCAAGGAAACTGATAGTGGCAGTACCGCTGCCTTAAGCAGTATTGCTGTACTTTAGCTGTTTTAAATATAGCTGAAATTTACAGTTCAGCAGTCGAATGCAGAGGATTGGGAGGCAAGTCTTCCATTAAGGACAATAGAGTTCATTACCACCACATTTTTAATAGAAATCACTTTATTAATATATTTATTTTTTTTTATGCTGAACACAGATAGAAGCAGTCTACATGTGAGCAATAAGGTGGTCTTCCTAACCACAGAAAAGGATGATGCTGTATGCCCCAGGGAGGAGGGGACTGGCTAAAAAGCATTACAAGTGTCACTGTTGTATCTCAGGTTATAACTGATATTGCAAATCTCTGTCTTTACCCCCCCAAAAAATACCTTCATCAGAACGCCTTCTGCTTTCAATGACAGTTAAGTAACTCATATAATAGATTTATGTAATAAAATATTAACCATTTATAAATTAACAGTTCAGTGTACAGCCAATAACCTCTTTGTTTGCCAAAAGCAATTTTCCTCTGATAAGGTGTATGATTGGGTATAACAATGCAATTATACTAGTATGTCTAGTCTCCTACCAGCATTAGATGAAAAGTGGCTCTTCTGTTGGTGACAATACCACAAAATTGCCCACAAATTAGCTAGTTTGTGTAGGAGTGGGAGAATCACTTGTCAGCATCCTCATTTTTAATAAATACATAATTATTAGAGCTGTTAAAAGATAAACGTCTTCATTTGCATTTATTGAGTGATTAAGGGTCCGTAGTCAGAACTTGGACCTGTCTGAAACATTATTCCAACAGAGTTTGTTTAGATGTCTGTTTAAGGTCAGACATAAGAAAGTACAACAGAGGATAGAGAGACTAGGATTTCAGGCAAGAAAGGATAGGGGTTGTAGTGCATTTCTTTGTCTGACATGCTCTCTCCTGTGGAGCATTATACTTTTTGTGGATTTTAGTACATTTTCAGATTTAAGGGGAAGCATAAGGAATACAAGTTTTTCTGGGTTAAATGACAAGACACTGAATGTCTATTATGTCTCTAATTTCATAACCAGAATTTATTGCTCAGGTGATTCCTTTCATTTTGGAAGGAATTGTGGTTGGTCTGTATTTACACAGGTAGTTCATAACTTTCAGCAATCCATGGTAAATTCCTGGCCCTATGAAAATAAATTTGAAAGCCAACTTCAAGTCATATTATGGGTTTAGGGTATTGCCGAATGGAAGCTGGAAAATTCTGACAAAGATATAGAGATTAATCTTAGGTTTTAAATAAAAAGAGTTCATGATCATGAATTAAAATAGTGCTTTCAGAAATTGAACAGGACTAAAAGACAAAACAGAACACAGTTATAACATCTGTTTGCCTATGAAAATGTCATGCCCTGCCCTAAGGACTACAGGACTGAAGCCCAAGAGGTACACTTCAGTGCAAAGCTAAATATACTGTCATTTAGGTTTGCAGAAGGTTTATTATAAGGATATGGTGCATCTCTATTTCTAAATTGTCATTTCAAAGCTATCAAAATCTTTGTCATGGTTTAAAAAAAAAGCCAAATTTTTGTCTCCTGAAAAAGCTCTTACAAATTCCTTCAAGCACGGCTTCTGATAGATCTGGGAAGCCCAGAGATTGGCTGGCTCTGTTACAGGCACTCTGTGTGACCACTTACATGCTAGAATCGCTTTGGCAAACCTACATTTTAAGAGCGAGGAAGCCAAAATCTCTCTCTATTGTTTCTGGTCCGAGTAGAGGTAACGGGGGGGATCCGTCAGTGCCCCGCGGGGCGGACGGGTTCTTCCCCCC
>WEKY01061495.1:9962-37256 GCA_013390045.1 Picathartes gymnocephalus
CATTCCACTTTTCCCCAAAGCGATCAATGACTTGAATCAGGCAAACAGAATAGTACACCCAGGACCACTGAAGGGAGAATGAATATCCTACACTATGTGAAAACAGTGCAGAAATTATACCTGTTTTTCAATAACAATGAAAGAGAACAGGAGGTACAGGGGCTGCAGAATAGAGTGGACTTCAAAAATATTTATTTATTCTGTTTAAATTTGGCAACCTGAAAAGCAAGGAAAATTATTAATTCAACTATTATAACAATATTAGTAAGTAATTTTTTTGAGTCACTTCAATAAGTTGTGAGAATAATCATCTCAAAACATACCCAATGCATAGAGTATCACATTCATTTTAATGTGAATTTTGTTCAGCCAAGACTGGAAATTAAGTCTGCTTCCTTGTATTTTTTAATTAAGAACAGAAGCATATGGTAAAAGAGATACAGGTCAAAGCCAGATTTTAGGCAGTAAAATGCAAAGAGAATAACAGGTATTGTGGTGGGTTTGTATTTTCTTGAGGAAAGAATATTTTTGCAGTTGTTGCCAAAAAAATATCTTCTTACCACTTTTGTTTTGCCAGCTCACGTCTTCTGTGTACTCCTGATTACTTTGTATCTTTGGTACTGTCTTACTCTGTAGATGTATTATTCTGCAGAAAAACTATAATTTGTTCAACTTCTGGGGTCTTAAATGAAGTTTTAATTTGGTGTCATTGTTGATGATGAGGTGTGAAGCAGAAAGATCTTCAGATTTTCAAATACTGGCTCAGTTACATAAATGTTAATAATGAAAACTCTGATGTTGATTTTCTATGCTGATATTAATTTTGTGTAGATATGAGTGAGAAAGAATACAAGTGCCAGTAAATTAAAATTAATTCCATTGTTCTTACTATTTAAATATTTCCTTATTAAGATTGCTGTCTATGGTTTGTGCTACTCATCTGCAATAGTCAAAACTAACTGACATGTGAAATTTGAATGCTTGGGGACATCAAAAGCTTAATTTTATACATGATAAGAAAAGTCCTAAGAAGTGCTGTGTGGCTATGGCAAACCTGTCATTGAAGGATAAGAAATACAGGTAAATCTCTGGGTTCTCATAGTTACAACAATTGTTCCATTCAAATCTATTTTATTTGTAACTTTGGGACTAGAAAAGCACACCAAGAGGTCATATCAGGATGTGAAAGTGCACAAAATAAAAAGAAGATATATGAGAGAAATCCTCATGTTCCTTTAACCAGAGCTAGAAAATACAAGGTGTTTTCTATACAGATCTTGTCAATGGAATAATTTGGTTATTTTTCAACTTATTATTTATCATGAGATTATACTTTTTTACTTTATTATTTATGATAGCTGATGAAATCTTATTAGAGGAAAATCTTTAACTTTTACAATTCTGTCAGCATCAAGGTGGATCCATCAGTTGAAACTGGATGGCTTGAGCTGTACGGTAATATGGGGTCAGGAAAAAATTTGATAGTTCGTGCATTAAAATTGTTGATTTTGGTTTGCCCCATTGTGATCACTTTTTTAGCATGTTTTATAATATGCTCAGATAAACCTCAGACCTTCTAAGGAGGGATATGCATATATGAGCAATTATCAGCCCCATTATCTGAAGCCTGTAATAATCAAGAGTAATCTGATAAAAACCACTTTCTTTTCATCTCAACATTTTCTCTAATTATTGCATGGTTCTTGAATCTTGAGTCTTACTTTAAGAAATAATCCTTCTTCTTGGGAAGGTAAAGTAAGGCAATATGCAAATAGTATTTTGAGTGTATTTCCGAACCTTCCTAAACATTTAAATTTAGATTTATAACCATTCTTTCATCCTTGGATGTAATGGTTAATTAGACTGCTACTTTGATTGACATGGAAATCTGAAATTGTGCAAAAATATGTTTTCTAATTAGAAAACACTTCCACGTTAAAAGTTTTATTTCATATGAGAATTAATCTTTACATTACCAATGGTAAATCTTTTATAGTAGATAATTTTAAGAATGTTGTTAAGGGTTCATATTGGTTTTCTTCAGAAAAAGAAAGAAAAAATCTTCTTTTTACAAGTTCTTTGTTCTCTCCTTAGAGGAATCTTTCAATTGTGACGACTTGATGGCAAATGGTTCTGTACATTTTCCAGCTAGCATTCAGGTAGGAGAAGCATGAGACTAAAAAATTCATTTTCATGTTAATCAGAATGAAATTGAAGCCAAATCCAGCATAAAAATCAATGAATTAGAATTGATAATTTTTAGGGTGCCAGAACACAATATAAATGAGTGGATAATGTAAAGAACCAGAAAACAAACAAAAAATAATTTTTTTTCTCTGTCCATATGTTTTGGCTATGGTCATTTCAATCAGAATATTTGAAAGGCTTTTGAGTCAGAACAATAAGCACACTTCAGACCCGTGGGCCCCAAATTATGCCTTACTGCTGTTGACGAGGATGTAAACAAGCTGCTTTTAGTAATGTTTTTTCTATTGTTGGAATGAATAAAGCTGTGGTTGCAAACACAGCTGAAAGATAGGATGGGTTTTAAATACTTTTGTTCCTGCTGAGCCATTACCAACACCTACAGTTAAAATAATTATTTCAAACGTTTTTCTTTTTAAAAGGAGTAGTTAGCAGTAGACCTGTCTTGTTATGGTAAATTAACATCTGCACTTAATATGATTCCCCTTGGTTGTAAATATCCTGAATTAAAGCTTGTTATCTCCTTTGGAAAGTATGTTTTATGATTTCACCTCTTTTGTACAGAGATAATTAAACATTTCACTGAAATACAGGTTGGATGACTATGATCTTATTTTAGCCATCACAGAAATGATGGAATATTTTTACAGCAAATATTATGAGTATTTAATTAAACCCTATCCTGAAATAAAGCAAGCATAACTGGTGAAGATAGCAAAAATGGGTTAGAGATTCCGAGATTGAAGGAAAGAGCTGAATATAAGAATTGGCAATCTTGTTATAATATTTTTCTAAAGAAAATGTTTTCTTAATCATAAAAACCAAAATTAAAACACTTTCTGTTCTAGGGCTAAATAAGAAAACCAGGAACAGATGTGGAATAAACAGGAAAACTCTTTGCCTTATTTTTACGTGGGGTTTTTACTGTAATTAAAAATGGAGCTGCTTGCTTTATATCATCATCAAAATAGCTAAAAAGGATGCGTGGTTTTTCTACATGTAAATTTAAAAATATTAGGAGTTGAAGAATTTATTTTAGAATGTTACAACCTCAAGTTATTTTTATATGTCTTATCCTTGACCATGCATTGTAACTTGACCAGATCAGAGCTTATGAAGCAAGCTCTCAGTTCAGAGATATCTTCCACCTGCTGTCAGAATTCAGACCTATCAGAGTAAGCTCTCAAAATAAATTGTTATTTTATATATCAGAATAAGCTTTATCAACTTAACATCTGGTGCAAAATTATTTGATACATTTGGTGACCTGGGGCTAGAGTGATTTGCAAAAAATGAAGAAGCTGATCTGTCTTGTAAATTACCTCCTAGGTTTTATTTCTACTTTGCAGATTTCATTACACAAACACATCAGTATTAAGAGCTTAAGACAATCATAGAATGGTTTGGGTTGGAAGGGACCTAAAACATCATCTAATTCCAGCCCCTCTGCCATGGGCAGGGACACCTTTCACTAGACCAGGTTTTTCAAAGTCCCATCCAACCCGGCTCTGAATGTTGTGTTCCACTGTATCCAGCTGCTCATTCCCATTCCCCTGGTGTGGAATGTCATGTCATTGTGACTGCATAGATATTTGTTGGTCAGGGTGTGAACAACATAACTGAGCTGATGTCAAAGCATTTTAAAATTTATTTATTACAGATACTTCTGTGTCTAACAGACCTCCAAAAAGTAAAAAGCAAACACTTAAAAAATGCGTGGACTACTTGCACAGAATGATATTTTCCTCTAAATAGATGCCTAAAATTTCTCACTTTTGGAAGGAAGAAGATGTAGGAATTGCTTTATTTAAATTAATATCTGTGTGTTTTTCTCCTCTGTGAACTTGATTTAAAAAAATCCTCCAGGAGAGGATAGATAACACTAAAAGAAATTAAATAGAGGAGGTCCTTTAAAACTATTGCTGGTTTTTATTTTGGTGGGGTTTTTTTGTTAGCTTTGTTTTGTTTTGTTTTGCTTTGTTTTTTACAGTGGTATTTCTGGTAATAGGGGGTTTTGAAGGGATATTTGGGCAAGTTTCTTTTCAAAGCATGGAGCATTTCACTGATCTCCTAAGCAGCATTCATTTTCTGACCACTGCATTCTGGTCTGCCATCCTCTCTCATTTATTTCTGCTTCCTAGCCTTACATACATTTAACTAGATTGTTCAAGCTAGTCTTTGCAGGAGTTTTTACTTTTCTGAAAGATCAGAGTAGTACAGCAGACTTGCTCCCAGAGAGTGTTTGTGAGTGATGCTACACAAATCCCTTCCTCTGAGATTGAGGGCATCACCCCTATTATAAACCAGCTATTGTCAGAGACCAAGGTTAGCTTCTGTCACCTGTGGCTGGGTCTCCCACATCACAGTGTGAAAGCAGCATTGTCGAGACTTTGGGCAGATCTCTGCTTTTCATGTTTAATTTTGCTCTTTTTTTCCCCGCTCAGTGAATTCTAATCTGTGGTCCTTTGAATGCTATGTGCCCCAGAGCTGCCACTACAGGCACCCAAGCTCTGGCAGTGTCAGCTACAAGAAAGGTCAATATTTTCTTTTAAAGGAAAAGGCACAGAGATGATCATAATTAGGTAGACTGTGTTTCAGGGTTAAAGAGAACCAGTTCTTAAACCACAGCTCTTATTTACAGGCTGAGGCTGGCATTATTTTGCTCAGCTCATAAAAACTGATTATGAGCTGACTGGAGAATAGTGAAGGAGGTTATTAAAAGAAGACCCACTAGGGCTTATGTCTCTTCTACTCTGAAATAAAGCATTTCTTTTTGATTTCAAGAACTGTTTCAGACTATTGCAAGCCTAAGAATATAATGATTTTTGAAGGGCACTTCTTATGGCTTATATCAAAATTGGCAGGCATCAAACACTTTCTCCAGCTTGTGTAATAGAGCTGTGCTCTCTTTAACTCACCTATAATTTAACTGGTGTGTGAAAGAACTTTAACACCTATTGCCCCCTATAAACAATTACTAAGAAGCCCCCCAATCTCAAAGCAAAAAAAAAGAAGAAGAATATGTTTTATTAAAATGTGTACTCTGTTACTTGTGATTCTCTTGGAAAGGTTTTTTTTTTTTCTTGTTTTTTTTTAAATTCACTTTAGAATAGAAGCACATAACAAAATTGCATTATTTTTAAGAACCCAGAGAATTTGTCATGAATAGTCAATATTTTTCAATATTTTTCATCAACCGAGTGTTCATGGATTACTTTGAGGTGTGTGCTAAGAGTATCCAGATCAGATAATTTTGTTGACTTCGTAATGAAAAAAACATCCACACATTTCATATTTATCCTGACACAACTGAACACAGTGTTTTGGAACTAGGCCCCAAAATTTCAGAATAAGGGCAGAATGAGATGGAAACAAAATGAATAACCTATGGGGATGCCTATGCCTTCTTTACTGATATTTATTAAAGGGAAAAAGTCTTGTTAAATTCGAATATAAACTTGGTAGTCATCTTTCAGACATGTCAGTTGAAGGGTTTGAGAGAATAAATTGCTTCAAGACAGCTGAGCAAAAACCAAGGATTCTGATGATAGTGAGTGATTTGAAAATGTTACCAGTTCTTCTTAGAGATGACAAGATTTTTTTTTAACCATGCTATCAAGGAAGTGATCACTGTGAAAGATTCACCTTGAACTTTTTGTGCTGTTACAATGACATATGTTTAACGTCAAGTTGTTTTCCTGGTCCACGAGCACTACAAAATCTTTTCTAAAGCCTTGGAAAACAGACAGAGAGACGTGATTTTACATAACCCAAATACATCTTTATCCCCAGTAGACTCAACATTTGTAACATTGTTTTAATGAGATATTATTAGTTGTCTCAGTACCATTTACTTAGAATGTTGGCATGACCCTTAAATCAAAAAAAGGTTTTTGAACACAGCAATGATGTTTATTTTTTATTTTTTTAAAAATAAAAACCTGAAGTCATGGCTTTGGATAAAGTATTGGGATGATTTAATATTGTATATGTAAGGTATCTTTTTATGAGGAAGGGCTGCATGTATTTTTTTTCCTGAAGATAAGCTTTGTTATGAATACATATGTGTGTGTTTATGTATGACTGAGACCGGTTGAATCAGAGGCTATTTTCTAAAGTCAAATCTTTTAAATAAGATTGTAGAGTGCATTAAATTGTGTATAATATTCAATGTATTTTTAAAATGTGATTCAGGCTTACAAATATCTATGATAGGATTTTACTGATATCCTAAAAACCAGGCAAGTCTACTGAACACGCCCAGGTTGTCTCAAAAATAAAGGTGAGGGTGGTTGTGCATTATTCGGTCATTGATTGCTAAAAGCAGTCTAGTCATCCCTCTTGTCAGTCTAGATTTTAAAGAAAAGTGAAAATCTCTGTCTTGACTAGCTAAAATTAATTCTTTTTTTGGCATTGTATTGAAAAGGCTAGAGCTAAGTCTTTTTGCTATCAGGAAATCCATTATTTTTTCACCGTTTTGTACCTTGCCTATCTAACAGAATGTGTCCCATCCTGGCTTATAGTCCCAACCTTCACTACTACTTTATTAGTTCAGTTTCTTATAGCCCCATATTCATTCCATCGTTTGCCCCTAAGAAGCCTGTTCCTGCAGACACCTCTGCAAAAAGGCTCAGTATGGCAATAAGTGGCTGCCATACTCGAGTTAGCATCTGCCTTGAACTTTCTGATCTGCAGTCTTCTGGCTCATCCTGCACAGATTCATGTAAACTTTGTAAATGTCAAGAACAGCATGTAGGAAAAGTTTTGTACCCTGTTTTGTAATGCCTTTTTCTGGTTGCAAATATTGAAGTAAAGACAAGAAACACTATGAATTTTAATTTCCTTCTGGTTCTAGTTCTTTTCTGTTCAGACATATGGAGGAGGTTATTGAAATTCTGATTCTGCAAGTTTCTCTTGTCATCACTTGAAAAAATTTTTAGTAATGGAAAAGCCGTGTTAGTTGCAGGACATTCTACCCCCGTCTTTACTTAAGCAAGACTCAATTGATTGCATACACATTCCAAATATTCTTTGCAAACTTCATAAAATTTTAGAGCAGAGAGATTATACTAGTTCTCAGGGGATGGATGGTAAAGCATTTGCAGATTTTTTTTTTTTCTGGCTTATTCTGAGGTTTTTCACATTGTGTATGCTGTCTGTACCGAAATCCCAGATCCCTTCCTTATTGTCTACAGAGTAGAATATCTGCTGTTACCTCAGGGAAGCAGAAATAGCTAAAACTCTTTTCTACCTTTTAGCCTCAAGACTGAAGGAAACACAGAGGGATGTTGTGCAGGTGGGAGCCCATGTTGTGACAAACTGTTGATGGTGTTTTAAGAACCCAGATGAAAGTTAGATTTTCCATGGAGAAGCAAAATTAGCCAAGGACTTGTCAGGTGTTTTGCCTTCTATTTAGCATTTGCCAATAATTAGGAGACCTCTGAACAATCTATCAGATACGTTTTTTGCAACTCATGGGCAATATCCCCTTAAACAGTGAAGATGGTGGTTCCCAATAGTTTAGGAAGATCAAGTCTAAGCTCTTAGTTATAAGGGTTGATGAAGGAGCTTGGACCATGGTGAAGACCTAGTTTATAACAGGAAAGATTTGCATTAATTGGAGTTTCATTGACATTCACATACATAGGATGCACGAAATGCTCTTACACATTGTAACAAATTACAATTTTGTTACAAACTCATTTCCTACAGGAAAAATATGGGAAGGATCCCTGTAGTCCAACCAAATAATTTACTTTATCCTTTTGCTGAGGAGGTGTGATGGCTCTGTATCAGCACCATGCTGTTCAGTTTCTTTCTGCTTAGATTTTTAAACTTGTAACTACCAACAGGATCTTCATATTTAATTAACACCAGTGCACTCTTTAACAGGTATATTTAAATTCTTTGGGATCATTTAAATGAGATATTATTAGCAGCTTCAGAACTGTTTAATTAAAATGTTGGTATGATCCTTAAATCAAATGAGGGGTTTTGAACACAAAAATGCTTACTTTCTATGCTGCTTTTTAATAACTTCAAATAATGGCTTTAGATAAATTGGTAGAATGCCTTTATCATTATATATATAAAATATTCTTTTAATGAAGGATAGCTGAGTGTAATTTTTTCCATTAAGATAAGGTTTGTTATGAATACACATGTGAGAGTGTTGTGTGTGTTTATGTATGACAGAACCAAGATCCATTCTATCAGAGTATTAATTCTAGTCAGTGAACAGCACAGGCATCAGCATGCTTGTGGCTGTCAGACTTGTTTTGTCTGGTGTGTTTTCTCTTGGAGTTTAGGTTTACCTTACTTAGCTGTAACAGCAATTGTTTAATGACCAGTTCGCTGTTATCTAGTTTTGGTTCTATTTACCTTTGTATAACTGTGTGGAATAATTATCATTAATAGTTTTGGTGCTAGTAGACATAACAAGTAGCTGTGCTCTGTAAGAGTGAATTATTTCTGCAGGATGATGATGATATACCGTAAAGGACTTACAGATTGAGTTTGACAGCAGAGACCTTGTAGTTGTTAACACAGGCTGATAAACAGAGGCTCCATGAATATCCACCAGTGGACAGTTACTAAAGGAAATACAAAGAAGCTGAACAAAGGTACTTTTTGGGTAACAGGAAGTGCAAATAATAATACTCTAATATATACAATGCACCTTTTTTGTAACATGAAGTTATGGACCCGTAAAAAAAGATCAAAGTCTAAAATATGTTAAAATCCCTTAGAAGAGTGTGCCCAAGCGGACACAGGAGTGAGGAGAAAGGGAAAACTGTCAATAGCAACATCCTGTGCCTCTGTCAATATCACCACGCTCCTCCTGCTGAAGACCTCAGGATTCTGCCATATTTCCAAACATTTTCCCTCTTCACCATATCTGTTTACCCTAAGACCAAGGAGCAGAGGAAGGGTGTAGATAACATCAGAAAAAGAGAGGTCTATAAGGGAGATCTTGCTGGATAACAGCTTTTAACTGTAGTACCATTAAGGACCTCCTTTCAAGTGTGCTCCTATCTCTGCAACTGAACTAATAGTTAGTTCTTGCATTTTGGTTGTGCTTAATTTTTTTTTTTAATTATGCCAAAGGTAAATTCTTTGCTTGACATTTTATCTGTAACACGTTCTTGAGTTTAATGAGACTTAAGAAAGATGATTGTTTTGCATCTACATTAGAGAGACACAAAATGCTAATGCAAAGTACTTTTACCGTAAGTTTGGTCCCAACAACATAAATTGTTCAATCCTTTCGCTGAGGAGGCATGATGACTGTGTACTGGCACCATCCTATTAAGTTCCTTTCTTCTTGTTCAACTTGTACTTACAAATTTGATTTTTAAATTTTAATTAATGCACCTTTTATAAGTATATTTAATTCTTTGGCTTTTGGAGTAACTGCTGTGGTGAGCAAATGTAGAAGTCTTGCTAGATTGATTTTTCTTTAGGAGTTTTCTCTGTTATCCTGCCAACTTTTGTGACCAAGAACAGATTATCTCTTCCTGTTAGAACAGCAATCACTCTCTTATTTATGATGTCCCTGCTTCTTTCAAAAAGCAATTAATAAAGATAAAATAAAACCTGCATAAGTCAATCCTAAGGTCTCTGCATGGATAAACAAATTGAAAAAATGGAGTTTACTTATATCTGAGTAAATATGTGCAGAAATACAAAATGGGGAGTTTTGGGGTATGGTTATCAAATGGTCAAGATCTTAAATTTATTACATGTTATTATTTTGAAGGCAGGAAATAGAAGTTATTTATGATGCGGTGGGATGTGGGGCATTTGAGAGTATTATGAAAAGAAGCCTTTTAAATGTTGGGTATGGAGATCACCTGTATTTTATATTTGCAGAAATCTATGGCCTGTGTATTTCACATTAAAATCTCTGTATAATGGCTAAAGTCAACACATATATTCACATTAATTGCTCCAGCACTAAGGCTAGGTACAAAACCCACATTTCTATAAAATTATGTAAGAGATAGATAGAGAATTTTTCATAAATTAAATAATTAATTTTGATAATGGTTTTATCTATAAATTGACACAAAGATTTAGAAAATATTGAACAATGAAATAAGGAAAAATGTTTTATTTGAAAACAAACTAGAAAAGAATTTTTAAATAAAGAATCAAAATTTCCATTCATGAAATTTGGGAAAAACCTTGTTGGGTTCACTCCTGACAAATGGAAAATCTTCTGCTGTTAGTTATGTTAGTGGTGAATCTTGTTTACCATTGAAATACTATTGCTCACTTCTAGCTTGAATTCATCTTATCTTGTCTTTCTGAGATGAAATATTTGTGCGTCTATTTATGACACTAAGAAACTTTTTGTATGATGAGAGAACAAACTTTCTTTTGCTGTAAAGGTCTTGAAGTCTTTGCATACACTTTTCAATTTCCTCTGAATTTTTCCCTACTTTTCAATATTTTAAAAATAATTACAGGATACAATAGTCTAATATCTATCTCACCTGCTTCATATAAGGGAGCAAAGTCTCATCTATTTGGTTACTAACTAGTTTCTTATTCATTTACTGGTGACTTGTGGTAAGGTCTTGGTTGCAATGTTACAATTTAAGGTCAGACTTAGTTATTCACCACTAACTCCAAATCCTGGAATTACTTCATCAAGACAGAGTCCCTCCATTCCTGCCTGTAGAGGTATAACTGCAGTACTGTTTAAGGAGGCTTTTGATCTTGACATGGCCTTTAGTGTAGAATTACATCTACCATGAATCTAAATAGTTTTCTATTTCAGCCTTCAATGTTCACATGCACTTCATTTATGAAATCAATTTTTTGTGTGTCTTAAGGTATATTAATGAATGTATTATTCCCGGATTGTGTCAGTGAAATATCTTGCCATCAGGAAATATCAGGCAGGAGAAATGTCCTTTGTGACCTTGAATAGTTCATTATTTATTGTTATTCAATAATTTATAATGTTTTGCAGGATAATTTTGGAGTTGGTCATACTGAAAATCTCATTTTACTGCACATAAAACTGGATCAGCATAATTTTGTGATTTCATATTTTAGACCTCTTGAAGGTTGGTTCATTTTCTCTGACTCTCCGTATCCTAGTCTTGCAAAAATGTGCAGCTAAGCTAAATTTTTTCACATTAGGAGTCATTCCTATAATATGCTTGCACTCTGCTGACTTTACATGGTGGCAGATTTGGCTAAACAACTGTATAACTGAGGATGCATAGAGGAGAATTTTCATAAGCAATCCAATATCTTCATTTTCTTCATCTTTTCTGCTCGTGGTGGATTTATAAAGGGAGGTAAATAGCCTATGAACTTAAGAGCTTTCATTAATTTTACTTTTCTTGTACAGGAACAATGTAATAACACAGCAGAGCTGAGGGACTGAGATTATAGTCCTGAACTCATGGCCTTTGCAATTAAGCTTCTTGAATTACTTAGTTTTCTGTTCTGTTAAAAGATAGTGACAGCTTGAAGCATGAGGACTGGCCTATCATTGCCATTTGCAAAGAACTCTCTAAAATGTATGTTTATAAAATAAAAATAATATCTGCATAGTACAATATTATTGCATCAATAATTTCAAATGACATGTCAGCTATTCATGGGCACCTACAAGAGAAGTAAAAGAATGTTGTATAAAAACATCACAATGAAGGGTCTTTAAACTGTGAAGAGGCAATATTTTGCAGCTATAATTTCAGTACATCAGTGTAGGTAATATCCATGAATGAATATTTGTTGTCTAGTGATCTGGGTATAAGTAATGAAGAGCCATGAGCAAGATGTGCTCTAACTTGCAGTCCTACGCCTGAGGTGAGCTTGCTAATAGCTGTACTGCAGTGTCTGAATCACACTTTTCTGCCTTGTCCATTGAATGTTTAAGCAATTACATTGAACAACTTTATATGGAGAATATCGCAGTAAAATCCCCTTGGCAGAATCACTTTGTCTAAACTAGACAGACAAACGATTTTAATTCAAGTCTCAAACATAAAATATATGATTTAGAGTACATCCTAAACTGAGAAAAATGAGATAATGCTTTTCATGTCAGGTTTTATGAGCCTATTATTTATTTATATTTAACATTGCAACTAAGTAAACACTTTATATTGGAAAATGATAAAGAAGTTTTAAATCTAGATAATACATTAATTAATTGTTTTTAACCTAGCTGTCAAATTTAAAAAAAAAATCATTTCTATGCAGATTTTGAAGCAGGATTTTGAACTATGTCCAGCATGTTCATGCACAGTCCACATCATCCATGGCTGCTTGTGTAAGGAGGACAGTAGTAACTGGTCACTTCATCACTCAGAAGGAAGGCTGACGAAGTTTCCATAACAGACTATGAGTGTTGAGAGTGTGGGTTTGAATAGTGGTTGGTCAAAGAAACCTCAAAGCACAAACGTTATTGACTTGCAATATATCTCACTGATTATGTAGATCTATTGTAATTTACTGGTTTTGAGATTTATTCACAGAATAAGAGTTGATGGGATTCATATATTTCAAAATTTTTGATAAAATTACTAATCTAATTAGTTCATTATATTTCTGTGCTTTACTAAGGCCCTTAAAGATACATTTGTGATACATTTTTTTAGTGTTTCGGTATTCTTTTAAAAGTATAATTCATGAGATCTTCATAATGAATGGAAGGCCTTCTCCAAATTTAAATATGAGTATTCTGCTTAATAAGAGGTACCTCCCACATTTCCTTGCTTGTAAAGAACAAACAGGAAGACACCAGCTGTTACAGGAAAACACTGCTTAATTCATGCAGCTTAAATCAAATAATGATCAAAGTGGTTTATTGATTCATCAATGACATGCAATTAACCAGCAACCAGTGAACTACATATTCAGGCTCTGTATCAGCAATACAGCAGACAAATGAAAATACAAGGTACTTGCAAACCGTTAGAAAACATTACAAATTTCTAAGCAACCTTGGAAGACAACACCAAAATGTTCTAAGCACCCCCTCCTTCGCTCCATCATTGGCAGAGTGGGCAACCACCATTCCCACCATATCGACTGCCTGCCTTCTTCCCTGGCTTGCTTGGAGGGCCGAGTGCTCCTGCTCTCTGTCCCCTACCAAACCCCCTCCACAGGCACACCTGGGCCAGTGTCCCTGCATGCTGTCCCTGTTACATCACCTCCCTGGCTGCTGCCAGTGTTCCACGGGGACACTGCTCAGCCTGGCTCCGCCGGGTGCCTTTGAGGGTGCTGCATCACTCCAGTTTGTGCTCAAAGGTCTTTTTCCACAGTTACAGATTTTCATACTTCATGCTCCTTTTGAAACTGACTTCTCTTTGATTTCAAAAGTCTCCTTGAAGTTCCCCAGTCGTGTTTTAATCCAGCTGACAGTCCTCTAGCTTGATCAACATTGAAGAAATGACATCTCAGACATTGTGGGGTGCTCCTTCTAAATACTCTACTCACACTCATGTTTCTGCCCCAGCTGTTGGTCTTGTCTGAGCTCTACAAATTAGGTTTGGGCTGTGCAAATGCTTCCATGGTCAATTAATGTATAGAATTGAGACAAAATGTGTAGAACAAGGAAAAACTGTCACACTGGAGCAACATGGCAGAATTGATGTATCTGTTTTAGTGAGCATTAACTGAAAGGCCATCATGTATGAAAGCAGTGATGTGCAAATTAAAAAATATTATTACCTGCAAAAAAAAAAAAAAAGATTGGGATCAAGAAGTCTCCTAAAATAACAACTGATCAAAACAAATGTAATTTGACAGAGTCACTTATCATCTGCTTGAAGTGATTATAGTTTCTATTGATTATAATCAAAGAAAAATGGAAGATTTACAATATTATTTGTATGGATATTATCTTGAGCTTATGAAGTGGAAACAAAGCTTTATCATTGCATAAACAGTGAGTAGCCAGTCTTGTCTGTCATCTTTGTTTCTTTTCATTCCTAGTATTTAATATTTTCTAGCAATTGTTCTAATAAAAATTTGTGGGGATGTTTTTAAAGCAATCAAGATTTTTGTGTGGAACTTCTTTTATTTTTTAAGGGAAATATCTTGTTATTGCAGTATTAGACAATAAGGAAAGATTAGTAGCAGAGCTTACATTTAAGGATTACAAATTTTAAGGAAAAAAGCCATTTTTTCATTCTACATTATACTGGCAGAACTAGAACTGGACTACAATTTTTGACAAAACATTGGCATTAGAAAAGTTTATTTGTGGATATTTTACACAGGTATATATATTAATGATATAAAAAATTGGTGGAACTGCAATCGCTTGCCAAGGATGAAATTTCTCATAAAATACTTGAGGTATACTCATGTCAGTGTTACCTGTTCATCAAAAAAGTGCCAGAACCAAGACCGTATTTTCCTTTATTCAGTGCAATGACCATTGTACACTGCCCAGAGCTGTCCAGTTTTATTGGCTATGTGTAAAAATCCCATAACCGTTGTGTTTACTTTGTAGTGACCTAGTGCTGCAGAGACTGGAGGAAAACAAATCAAGCCAACTTGTGGAAGGATCAGATACACTAGATAGGGAGAAGTGGGGAGGAGAGCAGGTTCATGGCCAGTAATGTGCATTTGGCTGGTTTCCATGCTACATCCACCTGGTCCTTGTGAAAACAGCAGCTGACTTTATGTGACCACACATGGCTCAGAAAATTAAGTATTAATAGATGATGTGGAGGCTGGTGAGCCCACTAAGCCAGGGTCCATTGTGGTCCCTTGGAGGGACAGACCCTAAGTTGAAGACTAGCCCCTTAGTTAGGGTAACAGAAAAGGCTTCTCCCAGGATACCTTGTGACACTGTGCAAATGTACCCCAGTTCTGCCTCCTCGTTTGGCCTGTTGGCCTCCCTGCCCCTTTTCTCCCCTGCAAGGTCAGGTTCTAGATTGTTCTCCCTTCCTCGGTTCCCCGTTGATCCCTGTCCCCTAGCCACTCCTTCCCTGTCCTCCCATTGGCCCACACACCCTGGCCCCTCCTATGTACCACCCCCAGGCCCTCAGATCATTGGACCCTGATGCTCTCCCTGCCCCTCGCCTACCCAGTATATAATAACCCTGGACTCTCCCATTGTTCCTGATTCTTTGTCCCTGCCCCTTCCAGCGTGTGGATGGGTGTTGAGCTCTGCCGCTGTGTAGGCGTCGACCTCTGCCACGAATAAACCCTGCTGGGAACCCATACAGAGACCCCTCCTGCCTCTGTAGCCTTATTTCCCCCGGCTGTGCGTGCGAGAGTGGTGAGCCTTCTCCACCTCGACCGGAGCGCCTTCCCTGGTAGAGACGCTTGCAGGAAGTTTGCGGTGTTGAGCAACCTGCGCCCCTGCCGCAACAAGACGTTATGTTTCTAAATGCAGGGACAGGAAGTGTTAATTGTATAGTTGTTTCTAAGAACTAAAATTACAAGCAACATTACAAATTAATAAAAATTACAGGTCTTTTTAATTGCTTTGGAGTTATACTTCTGGAAGCATGGTTTTGCATGAATTGAGATGGTGATTTGATAACTACTTCAATGTGTTGAAAAGCAAGGAAATCTGAGAGAAGGGGAAAAATCTTTTCTAAATGTCGCTTTATTGAAATTTGAAAGGTTAGATATAAATAAAAAATAGTTATTCAAAGAATTACAAAATGCTAGGCAAAGAATTACAAAATGGTAAAGTATACTTTTCTTAACCACAAACCCTTTTCTAGTGAGGGAAGAGAAAAACTACTTTTCTATTTTTAAAGAATTAATTATTTTTTCTTGTTTTTAAAAAGTTAGTTGATTCAAATACGAATCTGCATTCTGATTGTGTAATTAAGTCAGAAAAACAAAGCCAAGTGTTTGAAATTTTGTTTAATCTTTAAGGGACTATTTCATCATTCCAGAAAGGAAGAAAATTGCTGGTCTGTTTTTCAAATAACATTTTTAAAGTATATAAATATGTAATTCAAAGTTTATGATCCGTAATACTTTGTTTTGTGTAGGAAGTTCATTTGAATCCCCTTTGCTCTCATTACTTTCAATCTTCACTTTTGTGCTTGTATTTTAAATTTAAATGTCAATGCAATTACTTACTGCTAAATGTGGTGACCTGGCTTTGGGTAGAGGGTAAACTCCCACCCAGACACTCGCTCACTTCCCCCATTTAAAGGTGACTGTGAGTGACACAGGACAGACCCTGACACTTCCACAGAGGCCACACCTGCAGTATCCATGCTACCAAAACTTAAAATTTATGAGCAAATTTTGTACCTGATTCTGCACGGTCACTTTGACATAGAGGAAGAGTAATCAAATACTGTGCATGAACAGGTCGAGTATTATGTTTTTGATAAATCAATGCAAGTGCACAAGAAAGATTACTGCCAGACACACTATGCCAAATTGCATACTGTAAACTTTGCTTGTAGATTTTAGGTATTTTTATGCAGGGCAATAGCGGGAAAGAATTTCACAGAAGCAGAAACTTCAGACTAGGCTAATATATTATTGTACCTTATTCCAAGAAAATTAATAAAATCCTACAGCATCCATTATCTCCGAAATTCAGGAGTCAATAATTATCCTTTTTATCAGTGACACCGACAAGTAAATCTCAGTTTAGACTTTAATACCCACTTGAAAAGAGTCCTGATTATCTTCTTACATGTATATCCTCTTCTCTCTTTCACACTTATTAAATCTGGGTACATTTTACTATTGCTCTGTATTTGTGGTAATGAAATTTACAGGGTGACTTTGTACTTTATCCATTTTAGAAGGCTGGCACATTAGAAGAAAAGATATGGAGCGTGTACATACTAAGTCGTGTTTTCAGAACAGTGAAAATGGAACATACATGAGGCTATAATGAACCAGCTGCCCTAACTCCTAACTTTTAGAGAGAGATTCTTCAAAAGCAAAAATTGACTTTCAGGCAAGATATGTTTCCAGTTTCCAGTGTGTCTCCAAAATGTTCCTTTTAAAATATTACTTGAGATAGTTAAAAGTCTGCAGAAAACTGCAGAACAAAATTATCAAAGTGTCTTTCTCTCTCACTCATAAAAGTGAAATAAAGCCCGGACTATACTACCTTCAACCAGTGGGAGCAACTGTATTTCAGGGAGTTAATAAGAGGCTCAGAAGAGGGGTAAGGAAAGTAAGGTGTGGGCATAGCTGTCTTCACATGTTCGATAATTGCTTTAGTACTAACTGCAGTCTGACTTCTCCCACTCTCCTGACCCTTAGACCCCTGACTGCCAGGGCACAGACTGCCTCACTTAAAATCTGTCCCGTCTCAGACTGACTGATGCTACATCCCTTTTTCCATAGGGCTGGAAATGGTAGAGAACTGACAGGGTAGCTGGCAATTGTCAGCTCACTGTGAAATCACCGTGAAGGTCACACGTCTGCAGTCTTCTCTGTGATGTAGCTGGTGTCAACGCTTCTTCTCACCGCTGGTTTATCTCATTTAAGACTGCAGCGCCTGGCCTCCCTGAGGACTTTCAGCATGGTAGATAATGCATGTAATACAGCATAATCTCACCTTTTTTTTTTTTTTTTTTTTTTTGACAGGAGAGACAAAGCATGGAAAGTATCTGCCTGGAAGAGTAGAAGCCATTTGAACTTCTGTCCTGTCTGGAAGGTTTTAATAAAGTAGAGAATCATTCATTTTGTAGACAATTTTGAGAATCTTGTGGTAAAACCTGTCAAGAAGTTACTTTTCAGCTAATGGGCAAATCCTTTCTTGCAATGAATCTGGCTCTGTAGTGAGAAAATATTCTATCTGTACAGCTTGCTGCTTCTTTTACAAAAATATTTACAGGCGAGAGTCTTTTTTTCTTCAGAACGAATCTGTTCTTTCTACTTTATGTTCAGCTGAAGTTGCAAACCACTAAGATGCATCGCAATTTCTAGCTGGGGAAAAAATTATGGTTATGATTCCATTCAGACTTGGACAAGGGACAAAAATATTAAGGTGTGAATCTGAGCAGGACTTTTTTTCCAAATGTTTTTGAGTGCCCCATGAAGCATGAAATGCTCCTTTGTGTTACTCAAGGATGGATATGCCAATAGGCTAATATTTACCAGGTTAGCAAAAGATTCAAACCATGTGAATATTTGTTCATTCCTGTTGACTTAACAAAACTGACAGTCATGTCACATTTTATCATGACATACACAAGACAAAGTACAGCATCATAAAACCCAGTTCAAAGCAGCATGTCATGTACAGCAAAAAATATAAGGAGATACTGTCTGATTTTGAATGCGGGTAAAAATCTCTACTGTCTCCAGATTTTCTTTGATAAGAAATATCTTGCTCACAACATTTGAAACATATTAAAAGTTGCATGGCTTTCTGCTGCAATATTTTCTTGTTTTACTAATTCCCTTTGTTTCACCATACCAAGTTGTGTTAACACCTTGCTGTTGGTAATGGCATGGCTAAGAGTCTCTCCGTAAAGATCATGGGACAAAGAAATACAGTGGAATACTCTCACATTTCACTAGTTTACTGTTGGCAACCCTGCCAGGATGATGATACCGATGAAAGTGTCCTCCTTCAAGGAACAAAGGAGTACCTCTAAATCAGCTACCCCTACCCTTACTGGGCACTTTTGCTAGATGTAAGGTGGGAATACCACACAGCTAGTACAAACAGGTTCAGGAGATTGCTAAAACACTTGGATGATAATTTAATGGTACATGTACTAAGAGAGATGACTAGTGAAGGGGCCCTCCTTGATTTGATGCTTGTTAACAGCAAAGGTGTCGTGAGCAAAGTGATTGGCAGCTCTCTTGGCCACAGTGTCCATGAAGCAGTTGAATTTAAAATCTCTGGTGACAAGAGGAAAAGTGGCAGCAAAACTTCAACCCTGGGCACGAGGCAAGCAGACTTCAGGCTGCTCAGGAAATTAGTAAGATCCCCTAGGAAAATGCTTTTAAAGGTGCTGGGGCCCATCAGCTCTGATAACATTTTAAGAACCACATCCTAAGGGCACAGGAGCAGGAAATTCCCAAATGTCAGAAGTCAGGCAGGCAAGGCAGAAGACTGGCTTGGCTGAACATGAATCATCTCTTGGAAGCAAGGCAAAAAGGGACGATGTATGGCCAGTGGAAGCAAGGGCAGGTGATGTAGGAGAAATACAGAGATACCGCTTGCCACTGTAGGGAGAAAACTCATGTGGCCAAAGCTCAGACTACTGTGAGGGACAATTAAAAGAGCTTTTGAAAATATGTTAGTAGCAAAAGGCAGTCCAGAAATTTAATTATCCCATTTTTATGATGAGGACAGTCACCTCACAAACAGGGACATGGACAAAGCAGAGATGTTTAATGATTCCTTTTCTTAGGTGTTCAGCACCAGTGATAGCTTCTGGGACTTCCAAAGGCATGAGCTGGAAGACCATGACTGTGATCCATTCTAGAATACAAGAGCTGGCTGGTGTCATTGTGAGTCTTCTGTCAACGATTTTTGGAATGCTATGGGGAATCTGGTGAGGTCCCAGCAGACTGGAACCTGACAAATATTGTCCCAATTTTCAGGAAGGGTAAGAAGGATGACCCTGGACAGTACAGGACTGTCAGTTTCCCTTCAGTGTCTTATGGAGAAGATTATTCTGGGAGGTATTGAAAAACACCTGAAATAAAACACAGTCGTTGATCACAGCCAACATGGCTTCATGAAAGTCCTGTTTATCACACTTGATTTTCTTTTATGACCAGGTAACTCACCTTGCTGATCAAGTGAAGCCAGCTGATGTAATCTTTTTGAATTTCAGTAAATCTCTCAATACAGTCTCTCATGGAATCTTTCTAGACAAAATATCCAGGACACAGCTGGATAAACTCATTATGGGATGGGAGAACAACTGGCTCGTGAGTTGGGCTCAAAGGGTGACAGTGAATGGGGTGACATCAGACTGGGGACATGTCACTGGTGGGGTTCCACAGGGCTCCATCCTCAGCCCTGTGCTCTTCAACATCTTCATAAGTGACTTGGATGCAGAACTAGAAGGGATACTGAGCAAATTTGCCTATGATATTAAATTGGAAAGAGCTGCTGACTCCCTCGAAGGCAGGGAGTGACCTGGACAAATTAGAGGGCTGGGCAATCACCAACCATATGAAGCTCAAGAGAAAGTGCTGGATTCTGCACCTGGGACAGGGTAATCCTGGGTGTCCAAAGAGACTGGGGAAAGAGATGCTGGAAAGAAGCCCTGTGGAAAGGGACCTGGGGATCCTAGTAGGCTGAATCTGGATCAGAAGTGCCCTGGCAGAGAGGAGAGCCAACCCTTTCCTGGAGGTTTAATTCCCCCTGGGAATTAGAGGCATCATTGCACATTTGTACTTTGGTATATTCTTTTGGGTTTTTGAAAAAATGTTAGTTACATTCCTAAATCAGAAATTTAAACTTGTTAAGCCTTCAAGTTCTATCCAGGAAAGAACATAAACATATAGTTCAAGGATATGCTTACATCTAATTTGCTTTACTGTTGGCAGAGGTGCTGTTTGATTTGTCTGCTGAACAGATGACATCTTTATGAACTGTTTTTGTACTAATACTATAATTGTGCAGGTGATGATTATGTAAGATAAATTACACAATATAGTGTCCTAAAGATGGATTCCTATCACTTATGGCAAGTTGAAGTCACATAGATCCTTGGAATTAGCACAGTCCTGCAGATTTAGACAGAGTTTAAGGGGATTACTTATTATCAGTGATGTGCCTTTCTCCCTTACTGCAGTATGCCCTATGAAATTGGGCACCTATTTTAAAGGGCACCTTTGGATTGTATTCAATCCTATAATTCTAGGGTAAAGGAATTTTTTTCTTAAATAGATAATAACAGTTGACAAAACAGATCTTGCAAATCTTACTTTTCAATAACTTCCATGTAGTCTTTCAATAAAAACATTTCAGGTACTATTCTTTCAATTGACTTAAATAAAGAGTGAAATCTGGCAATTGATAGCTAGTTTTAATTTTCAAACATTTGTTTAAATTGTAGACTTTCTGTTCAATTCGATGGTGCTCTTATACCGGCTGTATGTCCTGGGAATATTCCTCTCATTTTTTTCACTCTGTGATGTCAAACAACAACCTCCATAACTCCAAAAACTGCATGAGAACTGTATCCCTATGTCAGTAGTGATACATCTTTCCTCCAATACAACTGCCCAGTCTCTTGTGAGTATTTGGAAATGTCTTTGGTTGAAGGTAATTATGCCGTATTTCTAGGTCATCGTTTCCAACAATGAAAAGGGATTGGAGAGGGCCTTGAGAATATTTCCAGGAAAAATCACCTTCAAGCAAGTTCTACCAAATGTTGAACATTTGCTCTATATGTAATTAGTAGAAGGGAGGGGGAAAAGGAATGTGTCATTGTGCTCTGAGTGTGGATTACAGACATTCTCTTCCCTAATACTAGGGTCTTGTGGTAGCTCTTTTTTTTTTTCCATTACCCCACAGCTATTCATTAGCTGATCTGCCAATGTCTGTCACTGTTTCTCCTGTGGGACAATGGTGTCTTAATATTTTAGCAACAGCACAGAGATGTAATTATCTGTAAATAATTTAGCATGTGTTTCATCCATGTGGAAGCTATCCAATCAGTCAAAGCAAAAAACTCCCAACATTTCCCATCAAATTTTGTCTCCTACAATATGTTTTTTGTCATCTTTGGATTCTCAAAATCGTTCATTAGGTATTTTCTTCCACAAATATTTGGAACATCAAAACCATCTTACATTGCTGGGGACAAATTTAGACATGATGTGAATAAGTATGTCCTGAGAAATTAGTGATGTTTCACCCATATATAGCATTATTGAACTTTGTGCACCTCGTTAATATTTATTATCTATATTCAGGAAGAACATACACAACTTTAATTAAAAAATTTTAAAGATAAGACTATTAATTATGCTGGTTATATCTTTTCTTCCCTCTGATCAAGCAAGCATTCAAAAATTAATTTTCATCAGCTTCTTCAGTTTCTTGTTATTTTTCTTCCTTTGCACTTTGCCATGACAGTTTTGTAAAATGAGAATGAGAAGAAAAATTAAAACATTATTCACCACATGGGCATTCAGAAGGAGAGGAATTTAGTTCACTGACACCAACCTCCAAAGGGTCCAAAAGAGGCAGGTTAGATCTGTGCTGAACACTAGTGCTAGCTTATTCACAGGTTAGTTATGACTGCCATCTGCTTATGATTTACCTAGCTCCTAAGATATGCTGCCTAGAAATAAGTGAGTGAATGTGAGCAATCCCAAGGAATAAAATAACATTATTTCTTCTTGGGAAGACTGGAATGCATATAGTTTTTCTAGGACAAAGGTTAGAAAACCCTTTTGAATCGAGGCCTTGTCTCCCTATATGCAAAGAGTATACCATTTTCTGGAGGATATATACATGTATATAAATGACATATTTGATTCATGTTTGACAAAGTTTGACATAAGAAGTTTCCAGTATATATAATTTTTAGCTAGAAGAGGAGCTGCCTTCAGCTATGTTGAATGTCACTTACTTAAGTTTCACTTAAGACTGTGAAAGACTCTGTATTTACTTGAGTATGTGCGTGTGTGGGACAATTTATGGATAATCTCACCTTGCACTGCAATCTGAAAGGTTTCCCTGTGATTCTGAAGTAAGAATAATAGGAAGAATAACCTGTGCAGCCCTCAGAGCAAAAATCTGTCTGTGTGTACATGTCTATAACAGAAACATTTATTAGCTAGAGCTAACAAAAGCCATGAAAATCTATGCTTAGGAAAGATATACTTGACAGAACATAAGTTCTAGCTACTTTTGCTGGGGGACAATCATTAAAGAGATACAAGGTGGTTTAAAAGAGTGAATTACACTCACTTTCAATAAGGTGGGAATAATAAGTATGAAAATATTTGTCCACAATTTCTATTATTTGAGTGTGCTCTATCAAAAGTGTAAAGAATTTGAAATCAAGGGGTTTTTTTAACAATAAGTGAGCACTGTTATTAGTTATTGAATAAGTTTCTTCTGCTTTAGAATTGCTACTATGCAAAAAAAATTACATTCTCTGAGCAACCGGATGGAAGATATATTGAACTGTTGAAATGTATTAAGCATAACACTTTTCTGAGTGTAAAACACTAAAAGATAGAGGGCCAAACCCTGAGGTTTTTTTAACAGAATTTAATACTATAATGGAGCCTCACTAATTGGAACCCATCTGACTCTCAAGTGTCAGCTCCTAAAAAGCTAAAGGAGCAGCAGCAGTAAGGATTCATAGAACTATGAATATCATATCATGAATATGCAGACCACACTGGTGATTTGAAGTCATATCTTTTGTGTAGGATATGTTTTAGACATATTTGAATAATATTTGTGAATAATATATGAGATAATTTTTTTCCAGTGAGTTATCAAATTCATTATTAATGAACACGTATTATTCAATTGACATTTTAGAAGCTCAAATAATTTTATGTAAATAGAATAATCTAGACTTTCCCCCCTGTTTTCTGTGGTTTTTCCCTTAGCTAAGACAACTTCTACTAAATTTTGTTTTACCAGAGAAATGATTCAATTCAATTTGTTTTTATTATACTGTTAATGTGCATTTCTAAGGTCCCCATGGGAAATCACTGTAGTGTCATTAGTGTGCTGTAAATTCACATTGGAGCTTAATTTACAGTAATGTGACTAAGGAAAAAACTTAGTAAGTACATATGATTTTTTCACAGAGGTTTTAATCTTAAAACACGCATATTCTTTTTTCCTTTGTCTGCAGCAAAATAGCT
The DNA here is from genome assembly GCA_013390045.1 of Picathartes gymnocephalus. Taxonomy (NCBI): domain Eukaryota; kingdom Metazoa; phylum Chordata; class Aves; order Passeriformes; family Picathartidae; genus Picathartes; species Picathartes gymnocephalus. Next base: position 33,954 of record WEKY01061495.1, read on the forward strand.
GGTTTTCATTAGTTTAACTGTCAAGTTAGGTATGATTGGAATAGAAAGCTCACTACGGAATGAAATTATTTTTTCCTTATTATTTTATTACATAAACACTCAATATTTAGTATCAGGTATTCTCATTTTGAAAAAAATAAGTTACTGAAGTATGCTATGTTTAAATATATGTATCTTAATCTGGGTGTTTTATGGATATGTAGATATATGAATTACTATGTAATTAATGTAGATTTAATGAGCACCTTTAACTATTTATAGTTTCATAACTCAGGTGGCATCTCCTCCTACCTATCAAGATTTTAAGGATTTGATTTCAGAGGACATATTTGCTTCATGTGTGAGTACAATGACAAGTGCAGTGTAGCCCTGATAACTGACATGTCTCGATAATCTTGTCTATTTGACAACTTGGACATTTTTGAAAATATCTCCAAAAGAAAACAATCCCCAACAATCCATTCAATAAAATGCAGAAATAATGATCCTAGATCCAATCAACCAATGTCCCATGTCCTGAACTGTCCATCATTGCAGTATTTCTGGCTCCTCTCTCTTCCCTCTACTATACTTGCTGTAGGAGTGGGAACAGCCTAGAATAATGTGCTTACTTGTTTTTAAAGTGTTTTCATAGATGAGTAAAGTTCTAGAATGAAATCAAGCCACACAGCTATAAAAATTAATGAGACAAAAATTATACCACGTATATCTATCAACCTGGCTTCAAATACGAAACGTGTTTGTGCTGCACATAAATTTCAGGAACACGCTGTATTATCCAGTGTGCTCTGAAAGTGTTCTAGCACATTTGGTGAAGTCACTGTTCTACCTATGTAAAAGTTAAAGGAAGAGTAGAGCAGTGACGATTGAGCAGAGCTGCTAGTAGACAAAATACTTAGTAACTTTACAGCCTCAGTCATTATCCTTACTTCGTACTTGTTCATAACTTCACTATGGCTGATACCCAATCCACGGCCACTGAGGCCAATATAAAATTGCTATGGACATTAATAAGAGAAGGATTTCCTTTATCTTGGAAAGATTATATTTAATGTAAAAAAAAAAAGTATTCAGCAATAAAGTGAGTTGCAATTGGAAAAGTAAACAGTGTCGATGTATCTTTGAAAATTCCATTCTGAAGAAACAGTAATTGTAAAAATCCTCTAAAAATGACTTATATAAATGGCATTTATTGTGAATAAAATATATGATCAGAAACTGATTGAAACAACAAGAGTAATAGAAATATAATAAGACATCAGAATTAGGTATGTCTAGATAGATGAAAGTTAAAATGTCACTTTTTCTCTCTTTGGTTATTTACTTTGATTTGTAAAGGTAGGAGTGCAATTTCTGAGTATTTTAACACAGTGATGTCACTAAAGTGACAATAAACTTAAAAATCTCAATAAAGTCACTAAAAATGAAAAAAATCTCTTGTGAATATGATCTAGGAGTAAAATAGTATAGTTGAAGTGTCAGTCAAAGTAAAGAACCTTATTAAAAGCATAACAGCAAAATTTCCTGGTGAGAAATATAGATAGAAAATACAGCAAAAGATCTATGTGACTTTATCAGATCACTTTTGGGACTTGAAAAACAAAAATAATTACACATGAATGGAAAAGATCTGAATGTAAGGTGCTAGAATAGGAATAATGGACCAGTTAGACCAGATAAGTCACAAGAAACAGTTTCAAGCAATAAAATGTTATAAGAAAGACTGTAAAAATAAATTGAAAGAACAAAATGCCTTACTCATCAGAAAGAAAAGAAAATAGTGGGCAACATAGTGAAGACAGATGTATGGAGTTATTTTTCTACACTACTTGTAAAAATCCATGGTGATTGATTCTTAAAACTTTTGAAGGTTGTAGGAAGTATAATAGAAGAATGGGTGAAATGAAATGTAGGTAAGTCAGATTATTAGACAGTTTATGAGACACTACCTAGGGTGACTTGCAATAATGAGGCTTTGGGTCAGGTTAACCATAAGTTGGTCACAAGTGGGAAAATAACGACCTGATGTTCTCATATCTGGTGCTATGTCATAAAGCAAGAAACATGATGTAGTAAATGAGCTGCCAAAACTTCCACAAGCAGTAATTTCTTTTAGTATTTTTGCTTATTATTCTTTTTAACTATAACCCATAGATACCCTTCTAAGTACTGAAACAAACCTCTGAATAGGACAACTGCATCTTACTTTCAGGTTATGAACTGGGGAATAAAAGACTATTGGTCAGATAAATACCCAGTGTATGGAAAATCTGGTTTATGATCAGTGAAGAAATAGATCAAATCTAGACAAATGAAGGACGATAGTAAAATTCCCCTGTATCCACTCCAATTTAATTTGAATCTCATTATTATGCTCTCATACTTTAAAATTCTCGCTTGTATCCACATGACAGCTGAAAGTACTGTATCAACACATCTGTGTCTTCACCCACTCCCCACAGAAAGGATAATGGAAAATATTTATGCTTTGGAATGTGTTTGTTGTAGCATTTCTATATATATGTAGTACTGGAGAAAAATTCTAGTGGATTACAGCCATAATCTGATACATCAGAACAGCCTTGGAAAGGACTAATTATCAAAGAATATATTGGGAGCAGGATTTTTTTTTTTTGTACCTCCACTACCCTACACTATGCCCATAGAACAAAGGCACAGATATATTAATGCAATAAAGTATGTATTAATGCAGTTTCCTCTTTACTGCAGTTACACATAGATCTTGCAACCAAATTTCAGAAACCTTATGGGGGTTCATTCTGTACATTGTATAGATATTAATTTTTAATTGGTGATAATTGTGCCTCTTCTTCGTAATAATCCTAACACACTGAGAAATTTCTGACTGTGACAGATAAAGGATTACAAAGTATTTGTCATACATGAAATATTTTCAAGTTTAGTCAAGTTAAAATAATATGACATCCCCCCCTAAATATCAAATAATTTCTTAATTTCTTCGCTTATGCTAGACTCATTGATGTTGTAACTCTCTGTGCAAACAAATCAATTCCTCTGTTAATTATTGCATCCAGTTCCAGCAAACTCATGTTCTATTTAACATTAATATGTGTGTGTGTCAATATTGCCCAAATCTATTTCAAATTTTTCGTTTGATTTTATGTTTGGGAAGTATTTAGTATGTGAGCTCTTATCTTACCTTTCACATTAAGAGAGGTAGTTTATGTTTTTCAGTGGTTAAATTTGATCTTTAGGGAAAATGTATTCAAGATAAGCCTTTAGTAACAACAAAAAAAATCTAATTAAATGTGGAATTGTTGT
>WEKY01061500.1:0-18607 GCA_013390045.1 Picathartes gymnocephalus
TAGAGCACAGCAAAAAAATGCATTTCCAAAGTAAAAAATAGTTTTTAATAGCTATTAAATAGAGAAATAATTTAAAAGGAAATTAATAAAAAATTCTTAAGTAGATCTTATATAATTCCATAGTTATGTAATATGCAGAATTTTTAAACTTCTGTGCATAATACATTGTCAAAGAGAGGTTAAAATACTTCAATAATAACCCACAGGACACTCTAAAGAAATACCTCTGGAACATCCCTCCATAATAAAAATTCCTTCAAGTCAATTAACAACTATCTCACATTCACAAAAATTCCTTCAGAATATGTCTGTGTCTTTTTAACAGGGAATATTTTATGGAAGAAAATTATAGGTTATTTATTGAAGGTAATTTTATATGTTTTAAAGGTTTCAAATATTGGTGTTTGCTGAGTAAAAATGGTAAATTTTTACTCAGTATAGGAATATCCCTTTAATAGCATGCACACATATACTCTTCCGTAAGTAACAGACACAGTAAAAAAATTAAATTTTTTGCATAACGACTATTAGCAAAATAAAGACTTTCAATGTTGTATGAGAGAATAAAATGCACATTTAACTAGGTGTGGCCTTTCTTCTCCACGAAGGTCTATACAAGTATGATTTCACTTGTATGTGGGTTGTCATACCTTTTCACATATTTTAATATGTGAAAAAGTAGCACCATAACATTATTTTAGCAGCATCTCGGTGTCTGAATTATTCTCTTTTTTTATAATCTAATGTTTAGCGCTTTAATACTATAAAATAATTTAGAAGTACATGCCATACCTATACCTTGTATTAAAGAATAGGTCAGAGAAGAAAGGAACACTGAGAAAACAGTGGAGAGGACACTGCAGTGTAATGATTCCAAAGAGGAAATGGGAAAAAAAATATATGTGTATCACAATTGCTTCCATATTTAACTGCCAAAGTAGTACATTCTTACATCTTCAAATTAGAAGATATTATTACAGATCCTCATATGCTCCCTCATAACTGAAAACAAGCCTGTTTTTTTAACTGGACCAAACATGTTCTGGAGTGCACAGCCACACAACCAATACAAATCAAACTGTTGATTAATTTACACCAGTCAATAACCAGAAAATGCTTCAGATCTCCAACGAAATTAATACAAATGAAAGATAAATATCTATTTAATGATTTCCATTTCATACACAAACCAAAGACAGTGTTTGTTTTCCAGTTATTCTATTTAATGATATATTTTAAAATTCTGAAGAACTGCAGCTCTCCTCTCTCAAAAGGTGTTAGTAAATGAAGCTACAATAACCTATACTAGGTGACTATCCGGTTAGACAACAGATTCCAAATAAAACTGTCTTTACAAAATATCAATCACATAATGAGACTTCTACAAATTCCTTGTGCTATAAAAGGTGCTTCTCATCAATATATTTGTGTTTATAAATTTTTCATGTACAATGATTAACATGAAGCACATAATAAAAATTCAAAATGTAAAATAACTGGTATTCAACAACATTAGCCTGCAAAATTACACTGATCCTTTTCTGAAATTATGTATATTTAAACACACACCACATGCAATTTTTTTCTGAATATCTGCTGGTTAAATTAAGACATTCCAGCATTACTTTTTGTCAGCTTCATGTTTCAGATATAGACATTTACTTTTTAACACAGCAAACAATGCTAGTTTTATACTCCAAATGTTATTCATTATTAATACTTTAGCATGCAGATTAGATCATCTCAACATAAAAATATATAAAATCTTTAACACTTTAATATTTCCTGAATTTCCTAGTGTTCCAAATGTTGCTTTGATCATTGACTTTGTGTTTGATGAAATGAAAATGTACAGATGTTTTAAAAAATTTTGCTGAAGATTTAAACAGAAGGGAGATGGATACAACTGCATCACCTACTAGTCTAAAACAGCAGCTATTTATAAAGCACATTTTTAAAGCTATGGTGAATTATATCTAATCACATATGCAGAATAGATTAATATTCTAATCTCAATTCTCTAAACTTTCATCAGATGTCTCTTACACTAGCCTTTATTGTGAAATATGATGATGCAAGCTATAAAGTCACATCAAAAGAAAATTCCTTATATGTACATTTGGTTTTTTTGTAAATCAAATCAATTTCAATAACCAAGATATTATTACTAATTTCATTTTTCCATCTGACTGCCCTACCAGAACTCAAATTCAGACAGATTTAATCCCTTTCCCACTTGGTTCAATTACATTTCCTAAATGGATACCTGAACTTTCACTTTTAATTTATACAAAATATTTTTTCATAACTACATGGGCACAAGTAAAATAATATCCAATACCTCTATGAGTAACAACTGCAAGTTCTTTAGTTCTTTCTATCTGTTCAGCATTTCTTGGTCGTCTTCTTGTGCCTTGTAAATTTGCTTGACGAAGAGAGAGTGTTTCCTTGTAAGTGGCTGACTCCAGAACTGATTTTCTTATATTCATAGCTTGTAGTCGTTGTTCTTCAGCAGACTGTCTGCAGGTGGTCACTGCACTGGATACAGCAACATCGGCAGATGTGCTAGCAACAGTAATGGCACCAGTAGTGGCTGCAATATGCTCCTCTAACTCACCAGTGGAGGCAGTTTTGATGAAAGTAGAAGAACCTGTGGGACACACAGTAGTACTGGATGCTAACTTTTTCTTTTGAATTGTGTTTTCTTGATCAATCTAAAAAATTAAATTTCCCTCTGTTTAACATAGTAAAGACAACTGACGTGAAAAGAGGAAAGTCAATAGGCTTTATTTAAAAAATGGAAGTATTCAGAACATTGTTTAATGCTAGCGAACATTTTGTAATAATAGTGATAATACATGTTAAGTTTTAAATGTCCTCAAACTTTTTACCAGTCATAATGATAACACATAATTTCCACTCCTGCACATTCAGTCCTGAAATCAGCATGGCTAGAGCAAAATAGACAGCTATACCATTAATAGAGCCGCCACACTTAGGAAAGTGGTAACCATCCTATCGAGGAGTGAAATGGCGGCATTATATATTAACCTAAGTAGCAGAAAAAGCTGCCACACTTCTGCTGCTAATAAGGCTGCCAGATATGCTCATTCTTTTCATCAAAGCTTGACAGCACTCTAAAAGCCCATTTAGACTTGACAGGAGGCCAAATGTAGATGAATAATTAAAGATATACATTAAAAAAAACTTGTCAGCATTATTATTTATACTGAAAATTGTAAAAAGGCTTCGTATGTAATTCTCTTTTTGCTCTCTGATTTCTGTAGAAGACCAGATTATTTTACTAAAAACTCTCACACACAAAATAAGTTAAAATATTTCCATGCCCTGCTTGTGAAAACATTGTTAACACTTTTAAGTTCTCTAATATTTAAAACATACAGCCAATTTTTCAATATTTTATTAACATTTTCATCCTTCCCCATCCCCCACATTTGGCTGCAAATGTTTGGAAGCCAAATCTCTCACCTGTGAGCATTTAGAACTTCTTAACATAGTAGAAACTCCATCTTGACTGGAATGAATAAATGACTGGGCAATGCATAACAAAATTCACCATAAAAAAAATAGCATAAACAAAGCTGATGTAGCATGAACTGTACTATGTTTTACTAATATCTTTAAAACATGGCCTTTTTATTCCATAATAATGATTAGGGGCCCTTGAACAGTCATTCAAACAATAATATTCCACACTTCTCTTTTTGGTTCTGAGTTCTCCTCTCATACTTTGAGGCTTGTCTTTTAAATGTAGTGGGTGATGTCAGGATAGAAAGCAACAAGAGTTTTCACACTTTTAGAAAAATCTGTCCACTAGAAAATGGAAATAAGACTCCCAGAGGAACTAAGCATTATACAATATATTTAATGCACAAGGTATATCAGATCTCTTGACAAAACTCTCAAATGTTCTGTATAAAATAATGGAAGAGATCTTGATATCAAAAATACTCAGTCTTGTTAATAGAATCTCTTTTGTTTACTGCAGAGATTTTAGGGTAAAAATGGTTTATTTTATCATACTATTAAAAATACTAAGGTAAGAGGATATGTTAGCTTTATAAAGACAACAAATAAAGCTGATGTGGATACACATTATTTTTGCTATCTGACATTTAATGTCTTAACATCTGTTGTGTAGTACAACACTTCTAAATAATAATGGTGGTTTCTGCTGCAAAACTAAAAAACCTTAGAAGCACCATGTAAGATTCCAGGTTTATGTGTCAGAGACCAAACCAAAAACTACTTGCTGTCCTACGATGGCAGTGGTATAAGTAACTAAAATAGATCTAGACATGTTTTATTCTTTATTTCATAATAAAAGAAGAAAATTGCCACAATATGTATAATATCAAAAAGTCTAGACTACTTATGATTCAGTATACAATAAATTTTGACAGATTGGTATCAAGTTAAAAACACAGAAAATACAAATGCATGGCCAAGAGATACTTTGGAACAGAAAAATGTTGTTTAAAACAAAGAAAACTTAATGTATGTTACATAACCACTGCTATTAAAACAAAATCTATGTGAACATATCTTTATCATGCATGCAAATGTACAAGAACAGGCATTCACCTGCTTCCAATATCAAGATCAAAGCAAAACTGTATTCAAATCTCCATCAAATGGCATGGTCTATCCTATTTATTTAAAAAGGCACAGCACTTTAAATGAGAACAACTTATAAGAAAGTTCATCTCAAAATAAAAAAGCATGAAAAATTAAACTTACTTAAAGCTACAAAGCTTACATACTGAAAAGTACTGCTTGATACAGAGGCAATTTGCAAACAGAACACCTAACTTGGTAGGCTTCCACATCCATTTACACTGAAGAAGTCATGCAGAAGATCAATAAAGCTAACAATATGGCTTGATTTACATGGAGGATTTTGAGAGAAAATTAATGTTATGTATAAACAATCTTGTAAGTGTCAGCTACAACACAAAATAGATCCATCAATATTTCCATAAATATAATTTTTAATCTGCAAAAGTATGAACTTTAGTGTCTTCATTTTATCAAAACAGCCTTAGACCAATTGAAACACCTTTGTTGCATGGGCATTTTAACATACTCTCCACTTCAGTCTTCTGCAATCACATCTGACATTTCAGTTTGTCAAAGAGATTATTTTAAAAATTGTATATTTCTATGTGATAAAGAAATACTCCTATAATATTTTACTTTAATACTCTAGTTTAAAAAAAAAGGAGGGGGAAAGGAAAGAAAAACTTTTAATTATAAATGGCACAAGAAAGAAGAAAAGAAGTCTGATCTCTGCTTTTTGGGAAAAGCTTAAACCAAAATTTTGCAGTCAACTGAAGTCAACTCAGAGACAGAGCATCACTTTGAATTCACAACCAGCCACTCAGAAGATGTGAAGGTTGAGGAACTGCCAGGATGAATCATATGAGGAAGCAGTAAGGACATGGGGTTAAGAAAGCATTGCTGTTTAGGGCATGGGTTCACAAAGAAACAGAACCTGACCAACCCACACTAAAACAGCCTGAGACCTACTAGAGTGGACCAGCATTTCTCTAAGCAAGTCTCTGTGGAAGGAGAACAAATGAAAGTCAGTAAAGCTGAGGACCTTTCGTGTGTCAAATCAGCCTGTTTACATAGGAAAGATTTGAAGCATAGGAAAACTTGTAGCTATGTAGAAGGGAAAAAAGATCAAGCTGATGATCTACAGAGAAATTCAGTTCAGAAAACTAGTCTTAACTAGACACCACTCAAAAGTGTTGCAACTGTTAAAATTTAGGATAATGCAAACATATGGGAGACCCATAAGCCTTTCTATTTATATAGGAGTGGAAGTTGTTCTTGATTCCAGGATCATTTTTAGTAAAGAAAAGAGGCAAGAGCCTTTGACATTTGCCTGAAACAAAGCTCCAAAAATAGATTATGAATCTGTGCTAGATGCACACAGTTTGCATATGCAATATGCTACAAGTAGACACAGGGTTCCTGTTGTAAATATGATACCAAAGGAAATTTACCCCAGATAAACTCATAGTGGAAGTTCAATTAACAATTAATCGAATGGACTAACTTTTTATGAGTAATTCCTGAGGGAATAATCCAGGGAGATAATAAATACCTTTGCCCACTCTGAGAAGCATTCACCAGAAACAAAAATAAGGCAGAAAATTATATATAGTAGAGTGAAAATGATCTTTTTATTTTTACTTTTAGAGGACTCTGACTTGGGAAAACTTTCCTGTAAGTTGTCCCCTCTTCTCCAGGTCGAAAAAGCTCAGCTTGCTCAGCCTTCCCTCACAGGGTAAGTTCTCCAGCCCCCAACCATCTTAGTGACCCTCTACTGAACTTGCTTCAGTGAAAAACTCATCTTCCCTGTCAAGAAGCCCAAATCTTGAGGCACTATTCCAGCTATTCCACAGAAGCATTGAGACAAGGACAAAAATCCTTACCTTTAAATCTACTGACCACATTCTTATTAATGTAATTCAGGATGCTGTTGGCCTTTCTTTCTTTCCAGAGCACACTGCTGTCATGGTCAGCTTGCTGTCTGCCACAACACACGGGGTCTATTCAGCAGAGCTGTTTGCCATTAGACAGTCCTGTTGACTGGGGTTCTTCCTACCCAGCTACAGGACTTTACACTACCCTTGTTGCGTTTCATAGGATTCCTGTTGGCTCATTCCTCCAGCTTGTCTGTGTCCCTGTGGCAGACCTGTCCTTGGCTATATTGACTGTTGGTCCTTGACTATAATGACTGACATTTTGGTGTCATCTGCAAATACAATGAGACTGCTCTCTGTTATTGATTGAAGCTCATTGATAAACACATTGAAGAGAACTTGTACCAGAACAGACACTTGTAGTGCTCCACTTGTTACTGGACTCTAGGTAGAAAGTCTGGCCCATTTATGACTATTTTCTAAATTTAATTTTTTAACTTCAGTGGTGGAAGAACAGATAAAAATATGCAAAGTGTTCATAAGACGTAGTGGGATCTAAGGCTACCATCCAACAACTATTTTAATTCATTAGAATTAATTTTGCTGATTAATTCCTAAAACCATGTTGAGTTCAAAATGTAAAAGCAAATACTAATATCCACTATCTTATTTATTCAGTATGAATAAAGGTACAGGACTTTATTAGTACTTGTGCCACATATCATCCAGCCACAGACTTCCCAAACAAGGCTAAAGGTCCTTAATGCCGATGAACTTACACGGGACTCAGACTACAGGAAGGTGTTAATGAGGTGATTGCCATGAGGTCAGCCTGGGACTTTTCTTGTGTATCTTATTAGCAAGAAGACAGTTTACTATTATTCAATGGGTAATTGAGAAAGAAGTGTAGCCTTAAAAAAAAAAAAAAAAAAAAAATTCATACCTCATTAAAAAAAAAAGAGCAAGCTACTATTACAAATAGATTTTTTTAAAAAGAGTAGTAACTATATTCCATCTTCATTCTTTCTCCAGACGTTCAAGGACTTTTAGTCAAGGCTTATTTAGCTTCCTTACTTAAAACCTTCCTATACTTAACTAATTTTGGAGTGACCCATGCATCCTATTAAGAAGATGCTTTTTTTCCCCTATCTTAATTAACTGTTCTCTTTGATGTTCTTTGTAATTAAATATCTGATGCTTGCAAAAAAATTCCAATAAAGTTAGAAACATAATGAGAAGAATATATTCTGGATCTGTTAAAGGAATTTTCAAGTTTGTGTAGATATAGCAGCTTATTTGATTCTTTTAAGATATGTCAATATATGTCAGATACATTATTTTAAAAAATCACACCTTTTATTCTTCACAAATTTCTAGTATCTTTACCTGTTCCTAGGATCAAACTGTAATAGAAAATAAAGGAAATATATACATAAGCATAGATTTTAGAACATAAAATCAGATCAATGGCTGCCATAAAATATTCTTCTGACAAAATCTATTTTCAGCTCCCAGCTATTCAGAAAAGAAAAAAACCTGTGGTTTTAAAGAAATACAATAAAACTGTGGTTGTAAAGAAATATGTGACTGAAAAAGATAAGGTTCAAAACAAATTTCTAGACTTTAGTTCAAACAGGCAGCAATCCCGGGACTTAAATAGCAAAAAACTCCAAAAAGTTTAAAAAAGTCCTTTTGGTTCCTTTTGTTTTCATGTTGTCCACATTTGTGAGAATTGACTAGAATTTCATTTTTATTTCCTTTTGGTACCAGAATTTAACTTTTTGCATTACTTCATTCTTTTACAATTTTTTTTTTTTAAACTTGTCTTTTTACAGCTTTTTCTCAACCTCCTTATTGTTTTCTCTGTCTTTTCTTTTTCTCTATTTTTTATGTAAAGTTTTAAATTTAAATCAATTGCTACAGTAGGACATATATCAAAACAGCCTGAAAGTGACAATTAAGCATCAACCAGAAATTTTCAACGATGCAGGAGATATGTCATACTTCAGTATACACAAATGCATGTCTTGATGATCTTCCATATGCCTCTCTCAGATCTTAAGATCACTTTACATTTTTTAAGTAGATACTGAAAATATGGTAAATTTATGCATCTTAATTTTATAAAACTGATTACATTTGGAAATCTGAAAATTCAGACAAAATGCCAAACATCTCTAACAGGATTTATTTCCTTTCTACTAAAATCAGGACATAGACAGAGAGCTACCCTTTTTTAAAATATATATCTGTCCAAATAATAGATTTTATTGCAGCAATGTATGCTTATTTAATAGAAAAAAATATGAAAGTGACCAACATAGGCCCATATATGGATAATGTTCTTTCAGTTGGTTTACTTAAAGTGAGAAAGTACTTTTTGAAAGGCCTGTTACTTTTAAGAAAAAGAACAAAACCAAAACTTAACACGAATGAATGTTAGTAAATGAGAAAGCAGTGATTTGAAATACAAAACAATTATTTTCATATAGTCATATTTTGCTTTCATTTTGAAAGAGATATGCATCAATATAACACAGATCTGTGAAATCAATCATACAAAAAACACCCAAACAATACAACTTAAAAATTCTTCAAGGCTCTCACTAATATTATAGGAATCTACAAAATGAACAATATAATGCTGGGAATGAAAAATATTCACATCTGTTGGCCCTAAAAAGAGTACCTTTATTGTATTTGTCAAGTAAACAGCCTTGGGAATATTGTCTTACACATTTATTTTCTTTCAAATTTGGTTTCGTGAATCATAGTGCAAGAATGTTATTTCCCTTTTTTAAGAGTAGGATAACATCATATAAGCAAATCTGAAAAAGTAATTACTGTACTGCCTATGTACATTAAAATGCATATAGCAATCATTTAACAAAAAGATAAAATTTAAAGGTTCTGTCTTCTAATTCTGTTTCTTGTGTCACTGTGGATACACCATCATATTGTAGTGCTCTCATTTCTTTTCAACAAAATTAAATTCTCACTTTCCTTTTAACATTAATGTTAGTTGCCTAATATCTGTTCAGTATTATAAGCAAGCCAAGTGCCATTTATAAATCAGATATACAGTTTCAGATAGAACAATACTTGCTAAAGCTCAAACTATATCTTGATATGACTGTGACATTCCTTTTTTTTACTGTTTTCAGTGAGCTTCAAATATGTGGGAAAATAATGAATCTTCAGCCCAGAAATAATCTCTTTCACTTATTCTTAATAGCAAAAATCTTTGTACCATTGCTATTGGGTGTCTAAATAATGTTTGCCCTAAGAAGGCTAAATGCCCAAATTTTCTGTTCTAAATCCAGTATTAGGCATCAAGAATCTATTTGACTTAAACTTATTATTGAAGATTGCTAAACTAATTTAAGACAATAAATTATTCAATATAGTAATCTTCACTACAGGGAAGATTATTTTAATAGCTAATATATTTAATATATTTTTTTTAATTAATATATGTTTTTAAACAGATTAGTACTTGTTAGAAATTATTTAAAGTTCTTAGAAAGTTTGTTCATTTACTTGGCAAATGGTAAAGACAAGGTTTCAGGAAAGGTGTCTTGAATACAAATCTTAATACTTAAGCATACCTTTTTCATTGTTTACCTTACCTATGTCACACAAAAGTAACAAGACTGCAGCCTAGTAAGTACAATTTTGCCATTAGTAATACAAGGCCACAGAATTTATGTTGACACCATGTAGCCTTGCCTTGGCCAGAGTTTGTTTTCACTATTTTTGATAATTCATAGGTGTAAAGTGAATATTTATTGAGCTGATGGCATTTCTGGAATGTTGTGCTCTGATAATACTGCATACAATAGTGATCGGATAGTTACACAGGCATTGAATAGCAAGCAACATATTTAGAGAGGCTGAGGGAGGCTAATATGCAACTTTCAGATTTTAGCAAATAACAATGAGAAAGAAGTAGACTATGTTAAGAAAATATACAAAAAATGAATAATTGTACTCCAAGACTGAAGAGGAAGCTCACTTCTTCATATCCAGGAGTGTCAAACTCTTCCTAACACATCCTTGGATGCTCTCAATTCGTTGTAATCCCCACCCAGGGCCACAGAGAAAAGGGTAAAATAAGACTAAAGAATTACAGGGGAGAGTAGAAAGGCAGTTCTTAACTTTTATAAGTGTATTATTATCATTGATGATTTTCTATATTTGATAATTTAGACTATCAGACCATTAAAATATTAACCAGAATAACAGTAAGTTCTGTTCCCCTTGGCTATGACCAGATTCTCTGGCTAACATTAAATTACATAAATGCATTATAACCAACTAACTTTTGGTCTGAAGTTTTGGATACCAATCATACACTATTTTTCTATGTATCCTGTACCACTGAAGTACTCTCTGATGACTGTCAGGACTCTGAGGGCTCTAATGGGCCTAAACAGGACTGCCCAGCCTTCCCAGGGTCTTTCCCCACCCATGCCTCTGGGTCCAGGGCCCCAAGGCTGAAGCCATGAGTCCCTGCCCCAGTGATGCCACAGAAGTGCTTGTTCCCCTCTTCCCCTATTCCTGCTCTACCTAGCCATGGGGCTAATGTCCCTGCCTGGCCTTGGCCTGCCCTCTTTTAAATGGAGATGCCCAAGGCCAAGGGTTTGGTCTGCCTCCAGATGTGCCCAAAGCCTGCTCTGCTCCCTGGCTGGGGGCTGGGGGACCAGCACTGGCTGAAAAGCCCTGCACTGCTGGCCTCAGTCCTGATCCCTGAGCTCGCCAGCCTTCAGGGAGCTGTTGGCCTGTGCTTGTCTCTAATTCACTGTGAAAAATACAATGCCTATGAACAAAGCAATACACTGAATTTAACAAGAAGTGTTATTTTTCCCTTATTTCTCACTCAGAATAAATAAAGTTAATCTCTAAGCAGAATAAATCTTAATTATAAAGCAAAGCAAAGTGAATGATTTATAAATGAAACTGTACCATCTTTTGTTTTGGTTTTACCTAAAAGGTCAGGACAGACTGAAAAATAATACTTTTAAAGAAAGGTCAGGTCCTAAGTGAGATGAAAACAATTCTTTGGTAAGAAAAAAGGTTTCTTCAATATAAAAACTGATTCAAAATCCACTTAGAGGTTACAGAGACAAAGCTATTCCTGCAGAACATTGTGTGCTGTCCGCATCAAGTGGGCAGTAAGTGAACTTTTAAGCTATGAAGTGGCATCCAGTGCAAAACAAGAGCTTTGCCTGAGGAAAATCTTCCCTGTGAGAGGACCCTGGTGATCCATTAGACAACAATTTCAAGATGTCCTAAGGTAAATGCTTACACCCTAAAATTTCAAAATCATTTTAAGAAGAATTACATATGCATTGCCTTAGTGAGCATTTCAGGCAATTTTGCACCACAATACAATGATAAAAATGATAGTGTTCTTGTTCAATAGCCAAAATTGTTCCTAATATCCAAAATAGGTCAGTTACTGCAAGAATCTTTCCTCACCTTTATATTGCACAAAGAAATGCTCACAAAGACAACTTCAACAGTAAAAAAATATATTGGCACATCTAAGAACAAGGTAATTTGACACTGCCTTAAAAAACATCCTAATAGGTAGGATGGAAATGTCTATTAGATGAACGGGCAGTGAAATAGATCAAGAACAGGCTGAATGGCATAGCTCAGAGGGTAATGATCAGCAGAGTAGAATCCAATTGGAGGCCTGTATTCAGCGATGATTCCCAGGGATCAATACTGGGTCTAATCTCATCCAACTTGTTTATCCATGACCTGGATGAAGGGATTGAATGTACCCTCAGCAAGTTTGCTGATGATATGAAACTGGGGGGAGTGACTGATACACCTGAAGGCTGTGCTGCCATTCAGGAAGAGTGCGATCAGCAGATCGAGAGAGGTGATCCTCCCCCTCTGCTCGGCCCTAGTGCAGCTACATATGGAGTGTTGTGTCCAGTTCTGGGCTCCTCAGTACAAGAAAGACAAGGAGCTACTGAAGAGGGTGCAGTGGAGGGCAAAAAAGATGATGAGGGGTCTGGAGCATTTCCCTTATGAGAAGAGACTGCAGGAGCTGGAGCTGTTTAGTTCAGAGAAGACTGAGAGGGAATCTCGTCAGTACATACAAACATCTCAAAGGTGGGTGTCAAGAAGACAGTGCCAGACTCTTCGGTGGTGCCCAGTGATGGGACAAGGGCCAATGACCATAAACTTAAACACAAGAAGTTTCACATGAACATGAGGAAGAATTTCTTTATGTTGAGGGTGAAAAACCACTGGAACAAGCTGCCCAAGGAGGTCATGGAGTCTCCCTCTCTGAAGACGCACAAAACCCACCTGGACATGCACCTGTGTAACCTGCTCTAAGTGACCCTGCTTTGGCAGAGGGTTGGACTGGATGATCTCTGAGAGGTCCCTTCCAACCCTAACAATCCTGTGATTTTTCAGAAATGGTAGCAGTTTTTGTATACTTCTTACACTTCTTGGCTGATAGAGCTTCAAAATGTTAATTTTTTAGACAGCTGGTTCTCACCATATCTGAATATTTCAGACTTCATCAGAATGGTTGAGGTTGAAAGGCATCTTAGAATTTGGCCACTTTCAAAACTGTAAGCAGTTTTACAGTCATTGCTGGATATTTACTTTACCTAAATTAAATGGTATGACCATCTCTACAGAGGTAAGAGTTTCTGAGAGATTCTACACAGTTCCAAAGCAACTTCTTTCACATGTAAGAAAAAGTTGACGGATAGCAGTGAATGAGAGTTTTCAGCAGTAACTTTGTTCCGCTAGGAAATAATAAATAAAAAACCCCAACAAATAAACAAAAACAATCAAACAAAAAAAACCAAAACAAAACAAAAAAAACCCACATCACATTAATTCTAGAAAAAATGACTACAAAGTTGAGTACAAAAAGAGACATTTTCCCGCTGTACAAAGACCAAATATATTTAATATTTAAATATTAATTACATGCTCAAAAATGACTGTGATAGCCTCCAGTATAAGGATGTATATATGATATTCAAGAACCATCTCAAGACAATCATTTGCAATGTGCCCTAGGAGGATCCTGCTTGTGCAGGGAGTTGGGCCAGATGACTCCACTGTGGTCCCTTCCAACTTTACAAGGCCAAGCTGGATGGGGCTCTAAGCAACCTGGTCAAGTGAAAGGTGTTCCTGCCCATGGCAGGGGTTTGGAACAAGATGAGCTTTAAGGTCCCTTCAAGCCCAAATCATTCTGTGATTCCATGATTCTATGATATCCATTCTATGCTTCTGTCAGTTTCTTTAAGGTTGGTTAATATTCATAATTTCCCACTAGGGTCATTGGGAATTTGAGTAATTCTTGGCTTATGTACTACTGGCTGGTTTGCTCTAAGTGTCAAAATAGTGTGCTCAAATGGCTTCAACAAACAGAAGGTCAATTTATTATAATTGAAATTTCTTTCAAAACTACAACATTTTTATCACTAATTTGTTTAAATTATGGGTTTGAGAACTTTCTAGGGAAAAATATTATTTAAACATGTAAGCCTTATATATCTTTCATGAAAAGCCAAACTACCCAACACAATCATGTATACAAATGAAGAATCCTTTCTTCTAATCTCCAATTACAAGTCTGTGTATGCTACCTGCCTGTTACACTAATGCACTAGACATATACTCTAGGAATTAAAAGATATGGCTTTTAATCCCAAGTTTACTGTTAACTGGGAAGAGAAGGAAAAGTAGGCTTAGGTGAAGAAAAACAGAAAAAGCAGCAGTCTGTTTTACTTTCACAAAGTCAATAGACCTCTTCCTTTTTGAATTTGAATCAGGCTGATTAAATTTGAATATATGTCCTTCAAGTCTAGAATTCTCTTCACAAATATTTTTATATATCATAGTACCAAGGCAGTTCTATAAACTAAACCAGTATTATCTAAGCAATTCTGCCAGCTTTGTGAAAAATGGAAGGGTAAGTGTTATCTAGCTTCCAGCTGCCCTGGATTAGGGCTCAAAAGACCTGGTGTCCTATTCCACTGATAACTTTCTGGTAATTTTGTGTAAGTCACTATGAAGCATGTGCCTCAATTCTGACATCCAAAAGTGATCAAATAAATAATTTCAATATCCCAGTCATTCATAACTTTATGGTCTGTGTATCTCCCCTCGTCCCACAGATATATTCTGGGTCCTACACAGATCAATCACTTTTCGATCAGAAACTTACCCATATGTTTGATATCTTTGCTTTCTCTGAACTTTCTTCAATTTTGCTATATTCTTCAGAAATGTAGAGGCCAGAGCAACAATTGGATTCAAGGTGAAGGCTGATTTATACAGCAACGTTTTCTGTTCTGTCCTCTACTCTTTCCCTAGTATTTAGGTTAAAAAGCACTAACGTGTGTTTTTTTAAGCATTCTAAGTAGGGATCTGAAGACTATGGAGTGCTCTTAGTATACTGACTAAATTAGAGCATAAGAGCTTCCTGGTATTACTGACAATAGTAATGATCAACAGATCTCATAATTTTATTTCCAAATATTTTTGCCTCAGTCTTCACTGGCAAATCCTCTTCCCACACCTCTCGAGTGGATGGGCTTCAAGACAGGGACTGGAAGACCAAAGTCCTTTACACTGTCAGAGAAGTTCAGGCTCATGATCACCTGAACATACATAAGTCTATGGGACCTGATGAGCTGCACACCAGAGTCCTGAGGGAGGGAATTTGCTGATGTAGTTGCCAAACCACTGTCCATGACACTGGAAAAGTCATGGCAGCCACGCAAAGTCCCAGGTGACTAGAAAATGGAAACATTTTACCTATGCTTAAAAAGGGTAGAAAGGAGGATCCTGGGAATGACCAACTTGTCAGCATCACTTCTGTGCCTGGGAGAACCATGGAAAGAATTCTCCTAGAAGCTGTGCTAAGGCACATGGAGGACAGGGAGGTGATTCTGAACAGTAGTGCAGCTTCACCAAGGGCTAGTCCTCTCTAATCAACCTAGTGGCCTTCTACAATGGACCAACTACACCAATCAACAAAGGGCCGTATATGTCATCTATTTGGACTCCTGCAAAGCCTTGGATGTGGTCCCCCACAACATCCTTCCACCTAAAGTGAAAAGAAATGGATTTTTTTGGTGAACTGTTCAATGGATGATGAATTGCTTGGACAGTTGTGTCCTGAGGGTAATGTTCTGGACAGTTTAGTGTTCTGACAGACATCATGGAAAAGTGATTTCCCTTGGGGGTCCATATTGGGATCAGTATTATTTAGTGTCTTTATCAATGATATAAACTGAGGCATTGAGTGCACTCTCAGCCAGTTTGAAGACTACAAGAAGCAAGCGCTGTGATTGACATGTCAGAGGAATGGGATGCCATTCATGGAGACCTGGACAAGCCTGAGAAATGACCTATAAGAACCTCATTAAACTGAACAAGGCCAAGCACAAGGTGCTGTACCTGGCTCAGGGCAATCCCTGGGATCAATACAGCCTGGAAGATGAATGGATAGAGAGCAGCCCTGCCAGGGACCTGGGGGTGCTGGTGGATGAGAGGCTGGACATGAACCAGCAATGTGCACTTGCAGCCCTGAAGGCCAATTGTATCCAGGGCTGCATCAAAAGCAGTGTGCGCAGCAGGGCTAGGGAGGGGATTTTGCCCCTCTACTTTGCCCTTGGGAGATCCCATCCGGAGTGCTGCCTCCAGATCTGGGGGCCTCAGCACAGGAAGAACATAGACCTGTTACAGAAGGTCCAATCATGAAGATGATTAGATAGATGGAGCATCTCTCCTGTGAAGAAAAGCTGAGACAATTCAGCCTGTTCAGCCTGGAAAAGAGATTTGTCCTGGCTGACCATTCAATCCAACTAGCACAGACTAGATTCCAACCAGGGTATGTATCAAACAAGACGTCATAATTATTCAACAGAATCCCTTCAAGTTCAATCTCCTTATTACTGCCCATCTTGTCACCTACATCTTTCTTTCACAATCCCTCACTCTCCACTCTAACCACTTTACTTGGCTCTCTGTCTTTCTTCTACATATTCAGAAAATTTCATTTTCTGAAAAGGTATTAACAGTGTTCATATTGCCCCAGGATCCAGACCAAAAAAAAAAAAAACAAAACAAAACAAACCAAACCAAACCAAACCAAACCAAACCAAACCAAACCAAACCAAACCAAACCAAACCAAACCAAACCAAACCAAACCAAACCAAACCAAACCAAACCAAACCAAACCAAACCAAACCAAACCAAACCAAACCAAACCAAACCAAACCAAACCAAACCAAACCAAACCAAACCAAACCAAACCAAACCAAACCAAACCAAACCAAACCAAACCAAACCAAACCAAACCAAAACAAAACAAAACAAAACCAACCCAAACAAAACCAAAAAAAAAAAAAAAACCCAAAAAATTTTGGCATCTATAAAACAAAGCAAGTAAGTACATTAGAAAGAAACACACACTACAAAAAACATCAATGCTAGAAACACTTTAGTATTCACACTGTTTCAGACAGAAGGTTTGACCACCATGGTTCTCAGGGGACTTTTACTGTTTTCTTTTAAATATGAATGGTACCGAAATTTCACACAATGAAGATATAATGAAATTACATAACTGAGAATCTTTTTGGTATTAGTTAATGATTTCAGACATTAACAAATTCCATAGAATAATATTCATTAGTGTGCAAGGTTTATTGCCTCAGCTGCATTTAAGTGAAAACACTTTGTTGAACAGAGATGTATGTTTCATAATTTCCTGGTGCTTGTGAATTGGGAAAAAAAAATTAATTCTTTCAGCTTTCTCATACTGCTACTGACAGAGTACACAAATAAAGCAGCCAATGTTTTAAAGCATAAAGAGATCCATTGACTGAAACTAAAGTGGAGAAAGTGTAATGGAATTAAAAAGGTAGTTCAGAAAATTTCGTTTCTTACTTGAAATAGCACTCACTAAAAGATTAACTTTTCATTAAATAGACTTGACTCCTTATTTACTGGGGGACACTTTGCAAAAGGTACTTTTACTTATAAAATTAGATAATCTTAGACTTAATTTTGAATACCAAATGTCCACAACCTTATCTATACTGGAAATGAGTAAAACTCTAGCATCTCCTTTAACACTAGGAAATAACTTATGACATAATTCACTTCCAGATTCATATTCCAAAGCAGAATTTTGGATTTATTTTTTCTATTGGAAAAAGAATACCTCTCCTATGTTTAGGCAGGAAGTTATCCAGCATATTATTCAGTCTTCATGTATAGGGTGTGATTAGTTTTCACAAATAATAGACCAGGGAGAAACATTCAAAGAACACAACAGCTATATTTCACATATTTTATGCTTCAACATAAACCTAGCCAGTTCATAAATTTAAAATTTAAATTAAAACGACATAACTACTCCACCTTTACAACCTCAAGGACATGAGGATATGCTTTCTCTCACAAATGTAAGTGTTCTCAGTAACTAAATAACAAATATACCAATTTTAAATAACAATACCCAAT
Organism: Picathartes gymnocephalus; assembly: GCA_013390045.1. Classification (NCBI taxonomy): domain Eukaryota; kingdom Metazoa; phylum Chordata; class Aves; order Passeriformes; family Picathartidae; genus Picathartes; species Picathartes gymnocephalus. The sequence continues at coordinate 17,980 of WEKY01061500.1, forward strand.
TTAGGCTAAAGAGAAGAAACAGAGACAGAATGAAAATATATTTCTGCATAACAATTTATGTAGTTTAATGAGAAAGTACATGGGAAAATGTGAGTGTGAAGGTAGACAAAAAACCCCATATTCAGTTACTTCATTATCTAGTTCTCCTCATCTCCTCTCCGGTTGTTTTTTTATCAAAATTATTTCTTTCCTTGTGTGTGTGTCCCCTAATGGTAGAAAATCATCCCTCTGAAATGCAAAATTACTTCCTAGAACTAAAAAAAAATGTTGAAAATGCTGAGTGAGGGAAGAGGAAGAGAAGGAAATGGGAGTAAATCTTGCAGCACAAATAAATCCAATGCATCTGATGTCAGTGACACTATTAATTTTAGCATTAAAAATCTACTTTCTAAAGTTAGACCGTATCAGGTTCGTTTTCTTTAATGTACAGTAAACTTCATAATGACCAAAACTATTAATAAACTAACTTGAATGGCTTATTACATTCAATTATTAATAATAATTAATATTAAATAATTTTCACAGTTGAAAAATATATTTTAATAAAAAAAACCCAAGCATATTATGAGAACATTTGCATGTCAACCATTTTCCAAGTGGAAACAAAATGTTCCAACATTTAATCTCA
>WEKY01061509.1:4041-30222 GCA_013390045.1 Picathartes gymnocephalus
TTAGAGAGCAAAAGAGGGAGAGGGTGCTCTGTACATGTGCACATAATAAATGTCAGTTTGGTGTATTCCTTCAGAATTAATATATGTGGGACTGGAACTTCTGTAAAAGGCATTAAGCAGGGTGAATATTTTTGCCAATGCCACATTCGTGTGATTGATAAATGATGTCTTGGTCATGAAGCCCTTGAGAAAAGAGTGCAAATAGCTGAATCTTTTTTTTAAATTATTTTTTTTTTAATCTTTCAGAGATTTTACAGGAAAATCTTGGAATAGTGTAGAATTTTTAAAATGCTATCTTTTGACCACAGTGTACAGGGTGCTACATTTCCTTCTCATGAGTTCCTGTTTGGGACAGACAAAGCAGATGTTTGGCTTGGAAGCAGCCTTTATTTGGCGTGGTGGCAGGAAGTACTGAGAGATTTGCTATTGACATTTAATCCCTGATGTTTCTGTAGACTGACAGAACATTTTTTTCCTTTATTTCTCCCTTTTTTTCCTTTTTTGTTGCTTGCTTGAATCTATGTAAAATGAACTGAACTCATAATACTCATTTGGCAAGGGAGCTGGAAATACTGTATTCTGCTGCTTATAATCTTGACAGTCTCACTCATAAATACCAGTCCCCTGATTCCTCTGATCACAGTGAGATACTTTTTTTTGCAGGTGTTCAAAACGTGAAATTAGATGCTTCCCCCAAAGCTGTATGTCTCATCTCCATCACTGCAGCAATCCGATTCAAGGGCCTGTCCTCCAAATCGTTCTGGCATAGGGAGGTTTCTTCCTGCATCTGGCCCATGCTTTGTGTTAATCTGTATTAATATTAATTAATATGTATTATTTTAGATGTGTAAGTCAACTGTTAAAAATCAGAATCATTATACTGACTATGTTTTTTTGAAAGTTATTATCTGTGATTCATGTCTCTTTAAGAAATTTCCCTTTATGACANGGGAAAGCAACTGAGGAAATAACTCGGTTGCGAAGGCAACCATGCAAACTATGATTTGCATGAAAGTACTGGAATGAATGACTATTTTAATAAATTCTGATGGTTTTTCTGTAAAACCTCCAGGATGGGAGTTTTCATGCATAAAGTTATTCTGCAGAGATTTTTGCTGCAAAAATCTGAAGTGTTAGAAAAAGAATGTCACCTGTTTTTCTGTATTTGCGTTTTCACACAATGGACTTTTTCTTTTCTGGGTGATAATCTTGGTTGGTGGAGGCCATGAAATTCCCCGTTTTCCCTCACTGGGTGGGTGCTAGAAGCAATCAAGTGATGTTCTGTGCATTTATATTCAGCAGATATCAGTGGTGCAAAAGTAAAGTTACTGGGGAAAAAGCAAACTCATGGAAGCATTCAGCCAGTGAACTTCATTTTGGGTCAATAACTGGAATTTTTCATTTTTAGTGGACTGGACTGAAGTTTGGGCTTTAGAGCTGCTCCAGCTTGAACTGTGTCTCAAATGGGAATATGTGAGGGCTGCTTCTATTGTAATAGGAATGCTTTGGAACCAGAATATAACTCCTGCTATTAGGCAGTCAACAAAAATTTTAAATGCCTTTTGTTCTTAGGCGTATTTTTATAGAATCTTAACAACCCGTGGTTTCCCGTTTAATTTGAATATAGCTTAATTCACCAGCTTGCCTTTCAAGATGGTCCTCGAATTACCACCTGAGCCACAACTTCCTTAATGTCATGCCAAAGTAGTTTTAAGGGAAGGATATATTCAGATAATGTGGAAAATGTGTCCTAGAGAATGAGTGTGTGATAGCTCTCAGGTTACAGAGTGCAGCAGAATCTGCAAGAGAGGGACATGTATTACCCATTAACACTTTACAGAAATGAGTCCTACAAAAATAGTTGCTGACTGGAAAGAGTTATAAAAGAAGGCTGATTCTTTTTCCTCATTAGTTCTATTTTTCACCCCTTCCTGCTGATTCTTAGAATGTGGGCACTCTGTGTTAGAGACGAGCTTATCTGTATAATTATGCAATTCTATTCTTACATAGCGACTGTGTGGTTGCCACCAGACACTAAAGTAGTTCTTCCACACCAGTTGTAGCTGTCCTTGGTTGGCACTGAAAAACAGAGTGGTTTTTAAAGGCTATTTCAAGAAATAAAAGAAATGGTGAAGCCATCAAGCATACAGGGAAGAATCACAGGGAGTGTGAAAAGCTCTTCTTTAGAGCAGAAAGCTTCATGCAGTAAGAAATGTAAGGAATTGAAACATTATGAAGGCCTGAAACAAGATGTTCCTCCTGCCCTCCCACAACTGGAATATTTTTTATTTTGTGCTTTAGCCACAGGTCTTGTTTTTGTTTAGGTAATCTTTGTATCAGGTTGCAGGGTACGTTCCTGTGCATAGTTTTTTCTAGTACTGACAGTCAGAAATGGTTTCCAATCCACTGTTTTTAAAAGTTTTCTAGGCTATCTATGAATTAAATGAAACTGCCTCAGGTCCAATAAATTTACTCATTAATGGTATCAGCATTAGATTTTGGAGCTTTCTGGGTTTCTGTTATTCCCACTGCAGTCTCTAGACTGTGGTCTCCCACCAGGCCTTTCTGTGCACATGGAGCTGCCAGAAAATCAGAATAGGGAAGCATTACATGACTCAGGTTGTCGTCACGTTGTTCACTTTGCCTGCCTATGGGGAGAAAAAAAATTATTGAAGGCAGAAAACACTCCTCCATTCCTCAACCAAAAAATGACTGTGCCAGCACAAAGACCTTCCCTGTCCTCAAGGAATGAGGTGGTCCATAATTTTTCCCCTCTGCTGATCAGCTGTGCTAGAACTGCCTGCACATCCTGGGTATTTGCCTGTGGCTGGTTTAGTGGGAAGAGATCTCAGCAGCTCCAGCAACCCAATTTCCTCTGCAAAGAGTACATATCCCTTGGCACAGACATGGCTGTTGATCCCCAGAGCAATTGGGATTGGCCTAGGAGTCTTTGGGAGTGGGGAACATGTACAGGAGCTGGTGATGTCTAATGGGTGAGGCCTGGTGAGAAAGGGTGGAAATTTGTTTTTTTTTTTCTACTGCTCCAGTTGTTTCTGATAGGAAGGTTTTGTGACAGAATGACTCCCTGGCTTGTGTCTGGGAGCTAAAGGATGGCAAGGATAAATTTAAAGTAAATTTAAATTATTTTAATCTGATTTTTATTTTAAACCGGGGAAAAAAGGAAATTAATAAGTTAGCATGCTCTGATACTTTTATCAACAGCCTTAGCATGAACAGTAATCATTGCCAATCCCTGTAATTATTATTTTGTGATCCTTTGGGAGCCTGCTGTACCAAGGTATTCTCTTCCCATTGCTTCAGCACCTGAGAATTCAGGCTCCAATGATATTTTCCAGCAGATGTGACTCTTGGGGCTTGTTTATTTTTAGCTGGGGATTGTGCACCTTGATCTCGGTGGGAAGCTTCCTGTCCTCATTGTCTTTTACAGCTGGTTGTAAAGGCAAGTGGCTTATAATGACCTACCCTTACTTCCCCTTGCTGCTTCCAAAAGACACAGGAATGTCATCATCACATGTTATAATTTACTCAGGGACTTTCCAATGAGGACCTCACAGGTTTAACCTTTCCAAAAGCTCTGTTTATTCAAGAGGGTAATAGTGTTGGTAGCTTAAATGTTGAGGGTAAGAAGTTACCAGATGTGTTTGATAAGTTCATTGATCTTTGTCCACTGTGCAGGTTTTATTTCAGGGTAAGTGGGATCTGTGTTTTTCAGTGATAGGCATATTTTGATCACCTGATTCCATTATAATGAAATTTCTGAGGAAAAACATTTTTATTTTTAATGTTAGGTATCTAACTTTTCTTAAATTACTTTCAAATAACAGAGAAAAGGAGAGAACGTACAGGAATAGTTTATATTTCTCCATCATAAATGGCAGCAACTACATTTCATAAAAACATATTTTGGAACATTCTTAAACTTTAAGCCTTGTATGTGTGTATGTGCCTGGGTATACATTCTGTGTGTGTCTTTACATCAGTTTAAAAGCCTTGTGTAGCAGGTTGTAATGAAAAGTTTTTCTCTTTAATTTATAGATACTTTCAATATTTGTTAAAGAGAGAAAGCTACAGAAAGAAAGGGTTCTGATCCGAGGACCAGGGCTTTCTGTAGCCCCTGTGAGCGCTGCTGTTGCAATGCTGTTTTGTCGGTTTCCTGTTGCATGAAAAACAGTTTAAGGAGCAGATTTCCATCTATTATATTCTTCAGAAAACAGAAGAGATGATCCAACTGATGGTCGGGCTTCATATATAAGGATTTGGAATAAAGCCCAAGCTTGAGAATCATTTCATCTTTTGCAAACCTAACTTGTTTTGCCATTATAGGGAAAAGAATGTTTGTTTCCTAAATATTCCGTGTGGTAGATAGTGGAAACTCTGTGCCCACTGCCTTTCTCCCCCAGGAAGCTTTTTCCCCACTAATGATATGCAGATTTTATTTTTGGCAATTGTTCTGAATTTTGGAAGAGGGACATGATGCAAGGATCCTCTTTCAAGTATTCTTTTGTTAAAATGGGAAAAGAAAACAGGTTCATCTTGCTTTGTGAGGTGAGCAATTAACAGGAGAGTGCTGCTGCTGTTGGTGCTTGCTGTGTGATATTTATTATTGGATAACATGGCATGCTAATGATCCTATTAGTTATGTTTTTAGGAAAAGACTCAGAGTCCATCAGTTCTTCTTGGAATTCTTAAAAAAAAGCCAGGATTGTTTCAAATGGTTTGTTTCAAACACCTGTCCCAGGACCATCTTTAATGAGCTGTTATAATTCCCAGTGTACTCTGAGAATATCCTGCCAAGTTTTTATGCTTTCCTAATTCCTGCTTCACAATCATTACCAAATCAGACCCCCTCCTCCCAAAATATCTGTAATGTTTTTTTGTTAGAGCAGAAGGTTGTACAGAAGATTCTCTTGTCCCAGAATAATTCTTGGTCAGGTCATTCTTTTCATCCGTAGTAGAAGTCACTCCTAAAATGCATTCTGTTCTCAGTGGGGCTCCTGCAAAACTTTAGGTTATGTAAAAATAGTGAATCTTTTATACCCTGGAAAAAAATGGTAGAAGGACAGGTAGCAGGGACATAGTGGAGGTGTTGTGTATTTTTTTCCACCTACTTTTTACAGTATTAAAATTGGTCAACACTTGTGAAAGTCTGATGGTCTGAGGGGACCTGGTAAGCTGGTACAGAGATTGCCCTGTTTTGTTCTTAAGGCATTTGTGTGCACTCCTGGTACTGATCCTGAAAAAACCCCTCCCAACATGTACCTACAAAGCTCTGTTGAATGGCACATCCTGACACGTGAAAGGAGAAGCAGTGGAGCTGAGCTACCTGAAAGAATGGCTTGGCATTCCTGTGGCTGAGGGGAGCTGCTTTTACGGAAAGAAAGGAGATGGGGAGGAGCCTGGCCAGTGGTGAGTGTGTGTGGGGGGGTGAGGAAGGCAGGCTGGAGCTAAAAAGACCACATCCGTGTTTTTCCAGATGTCCCTTTTGTAATATTTCACCTTTTTTTTTTAGAATAGGCAGCACATCCAGTCATTGAGAGAACTAAGTGACAAGAAGAGAGAGAAGCCAGGCTTGTGCTGTGCTTCCATTAAGTGTTTTACTGCAAGTGGTACCTCATTTTATAATGCTTTCTCAATTACAGGGTCTCCCACACACTCATTGCCCCTCATTTTCTTCCTCATTGCTTTATTGCTTTGTTTAATCCTTTATAATGTGTCTAACCCACTGTTGGAGTTGCCTGCAAAGGTCAAGATGTTTTTGCTTGAAATAAATGAAATGGTTCCAAATTGTCTGTGTTTAGTGTGACCAAAAAAACCCCAAACCAACCCCGTCTTTTAAAGCTTCAGAAATGAGTGACTTCTTCCCTGATCAAACAGAACTTCCAGAATTGGTGCTTGCCTTCTACTTAAGAGAGATCAGGAGGCCCACTCCACACTTGAAATACATATAAATGATGAAAACAATTAAATGTGTACATATTTTACAAGATTTAACTTGACAAGCCTGAAAAAACTAGCTTCAGCCCTGCACCTTTGTTCTTGCCCTAGGACTTTCTGTGTGCTTGTGATAAAGTTTCAACTCAGTCAGAAGAAATTCTTCATAACCAAAAGACTTGGCATCAGAATTAAAACACAACTGTTTCAGGAATTACTCATACCTTTCCCATTGCTTTGGCAGTATGACAAGTACAGGTAGAAAAATTAAGCCCCAGAATTCTCCTGAGCCCTCTTTTAATGCAATTGTTTGGTGTAGTTTTTACAGAAGGATGTCCTGCAAAAACAGCTTGCTAAGAGAAGAGGTGGAGTGTGTGCTTCAGTAAAAATCTGTTTTTCAGGTTAGGTTTGCATCTTTCCCTTGCATTGTTTCAAGGTGAGTTTCCGTTATACATGATAAATCTGTCTGGAATTCTGCACTGGTGTATCTTGCAGCCTGGGTGTAATTGTTGGTGAAAGTTCCCATCTTATTATCTCGCCAAATTTATTTTCATTTTGGTTTTATATGATTCTTGATTAACTGTATATTTGGATGTTTAAGTTCAAAATATTACATAAGTCAGTGATGTCAGAAAGGCAAACACTATGCTGAGAATATTTATTCAAACTTTCTCAGTGAAAGCAAATGAGAAATTTTTTTATGGCAAATAGCCTTGAAAAAGTGTCTTCTTTTCCTGTTTTTCTTGAGAGGTGCGATTTAGTTCCATGTTGCTGGCCTTCTGACTTTGGGATTTTCAGCATGTAGTTCCAATAGCTTGTTTCATTGTTCTTGTGAACCTATTCAAGATACTCTGATCATTAATGCAAACGAATGCATTGATGCAATGTCCTGGTGTAAAAGAAAAGCCTTGTGACTCTCAGTGATATAAAGTTGTTTACATTTGAGTTTACAGGTATTTCAGCTTTCTTCCTTACCTTCCCTGCAAATTTTTCCTGTTAAGCAGACTGATCTTGGTGGCCAAAAAGCCTGATTACCATGTATATACAGCTCTCCAAGTAGCAGAACTGCGTATCATACACAGTCATGTCGGAATCCAAAACACAGAAAATCCTCAAAGCCTTGGGTCTGCTTACTTGAAGTATGAAACGTGTGCTGCATTTGACCTAAGGTCTTAATATAAAAGGTGTTATGGAATAAAATAAAAACGTCAGGGTGTAGTCATGCAAGGTAAAGTAATAGATTTCTATGAGACAGTGTGTAATTGGATAAAAAATGCCGCAGTGCGACAACTACAAAATGCGACGTATGTAACTATTGGTGTAAAAGTAAAAACAGCTGTATGTTACAATTATCTATTGGTGAATTAGCTTTTAAGAAGCCTTGTAACTTGCTATCTAAGGCTCACTTTTCTCATTATGTCTGACTTCTACAAGTCTCCATGAAGAAGTTGGCCAAACTTCTGAGAGGTTGTAGCAATAAATCTCATTTGAAACCTATCTATCTGAAAGCGTCTTTAACCCAACCATCCACGATAACTCTTGCGAGCTGTGGATAGCCTTAACACACTCACACAAAAATCAAACAATATAATGGTGTAAGGAAGAAGCCTGGTGGTGTCTGTGTGTATTTGTTAGTGAAACTGTGACCTTCCCAGAAGTTATGGCTGCCTTTCTTGTTGTAATCATTCAACAGCTTATTGAAGGATAAAGGGGCTCCACTACCAGAAAAAAAGGTACATCTGGTATGAAGGGCATTATCTTTGAATATAAAATGATAAATAGCGGTACCTCCTTTATAATTTGGTAGTGCATACTGAAATTTAGGAATGGTAGTTGGGGGGATGCAGTATAGCCAAGAAATACTTGAGACTTTACAATCTACCAATGCATTATTTTGTTTATTTTCATGGAATATTGAATGGTGTGGGAATTAACAGGCTTGGGGAAGTGTTGAAAGGAAAACCTTCATTAGAATTGCTGGTAGGCCAAGAATTGTTCCCTGTCCCTTGACCTCCGTGTTCTCTAAACTCAGGTGGTTTTGTAGCAAGAAGGTTTTTCAAACAGTATTTTTTAAGATATTATAATTTCAAAATTGTCACGTGCCTCGTAACTTTTAGTGAACGATCTGAGCTGCAAAACTGACAGAACCATCTTGGTAAAAGCCCATTAAAGGATTAATTTCTGTCTTTTTATACATCCATTGTGGTTTTTATTATTTGATGACGGACTAGGAGATACCCAGTGATTTAAAGGACATATTACTTTGGAGGAATACTTGGTCTTTAAAGAACAAAGTTGTTGTTATGATTGTGGAGAAACCTGAGACATTAAGTTATATAAGTTGCAAACAGCACTGAGCTAAGTTTACAGAAGAGCTGTGTGTGATGCTTCTGCCTCTCACATGACTGTAAATTAGTGTTACCTGTCAACAGGTTGTTATTCTGTCTGTTTGGCCTGTAACTGTTACAGAAGGAACAGGGAAAGGGAGGAAGTCAGCTTTGGTCATGACCCAGAATCTGATGAAGATATTGGAAAGATTTTTGTTGACTTTATTATGCTTGAGGTCAGATCCTTGGAGTTTGAAAAAAAATCCAGGAAAAGAGAAAAAAACCAGAGTCTTGAAAAAGAATTTGTCATTTGATTGCTCTGTGAAACTCTAGGTTAGTTCAGAGGAAACATTTTAGCTCTGAGTAAAGAGAAATAATTTTGACATTTTTCATAAAAGAAAACCTAGTATGACGTGAAAAACTTTGTGTCGTGCACAAGTGCTCTACCAATTTATCAGATTATTTTAAAATAATCTCAGGAATGGCACAGCAGCCAGACTAAGGTTTCATCTAGCCCAATTTCCAGTCTCTAGCATTTGCCAGAAAGTAGATAATTAAGAAAGAACGTAGAATGACCTAAATTCCCAATTTTCTCCTGCTTGAAGGTACAGAGCACCAGCACGTTTATCAGGAATATCACTGCTTTTTCTCTCCTGTGTATTAGAATAATTGACAAAATACAACAACCAAATGGTTTCTTGACCAAGAGAACTGCAAAACAAACAAACAAACCCCAAAGGAGGCTTTTCAGTAAGACTTAAAAATATCATTGGATTGTATCATTGGCACTGATACAGTTTTAGCATTTGCCCATAAAAAATGCAAAGTCACAACCCTAAGTTACTGTTTTACAACTCTGCCTTTTTTTTCATTACGAACATTGTCTTTGGCTATTTTGTTTTCAAATATTGTTGGATCAGCTCTATTAATAAAGGTGCCCTCAGGGTATTTGCAGCTAGTGAGGTGGTGTTCTGAGTACTGATTCAGCACTGAATAAGAAACTATTTGTTACCTTTTTGTTCTCAGCAGCAACACGTTTTAACATTAAAGCATTACGGTATCTGATTGCCTACAGGAAAGGTATATAATATTCACTTAGCAGCCAATGACTGAATGATTAAAATCTTAAAAGCATTTAATAAGATTGAAACACAGAGCAGGGCTGTTCTCTGGTGTAAAGTTACAGAAGAGGTTCACTGGGTCAGAGAAAGAGTATGGGAGATTGAATTTTTTTGTTGTTGTTGAAAAAAATAGCAGTGTTACTTTTGCTGTTAAGTCAAGTCAGCTCTGAGGAGAAAACCATAGATGAGTGATGGTATATTAAAAACAGCACAAAACCAAACAAAAGAATTGGTTCCACACCTGTAATATGACCAAAAAAAAAAAAAAGTCATTATTATACAAAGATTTCTATCCTGACCATTAGTAAAAGCTGTAACAATTATGGTGATGGAAACAGAATCTGAATTTAAGGGAAGTACTCAGCTGAAACTGCAGTTCAAGGAGATAATTAAGCACAGGGACAGCCTTGTTGCCAATGACAAGCCCTGAAGAGTCTGACAGCTGCCTCTTGCATGCTTGTTTATTAATAAACAGGATGTGTATTAATGACATCTGAACACTTCAGTAGTTCAAGATATTGACTTTTTTTGTGATGCTTTGTGCATTTTGAGTTTGCCAACCTCTCTCTGGAAGATAGAGGTTATAACTGGTTCTTTAAGGACCTTAAGATGGCTGGAGATTCCTGCTAAACAATTTCTGTGAGCAGGGAGAGAGTCCAGGGCATGATGTGCCCGCTATCCCAAGCACAGTTTGTGCTCAGGTCCCCAGGGTAAGGAGCAGTCTGAGAGACATCACAGAGGAAATAGGGAGAAAAGGGCACTTTGGAAAAGGTGAAATTATCTCCATTTAATCCTCTGCAGCTTCATGAAACTTTGCATCTGCTGAGTTAGTTTTATTGGAAGTCTAGGGCTTCAGGATTAGGGATACCTCTGCATATGAGAACTGCTATTATTTTCCTGGGGTTATTCTTCTCCACCTTCATGCTAAGGCTCCGAGGCAGAAAAACGGGGACAGTACAGTTTGAAGGTTCCCAGGAACACTGAAAAGGCTTTGGATACCATGGCCTTCATCTGAAAGTGATATTAAAATAAATAATGTGAGAGGTTGGAGAGGGTTTCCTGACAACCTTAAACTGTTTCATTTCCCTCCATATTGGTCTGTCTGCCCTGTAAAACCTGCATCTTTTGGGTAGAGAAATTTGATTTGGGTGGAATTGGATCTTCTGTTCATTCATTGGTTTTTCTGAATGACTTGATCCAAACTGATAATTGCCTGTAGAGATTACCCACCTCACCCCAGAGGATCTCTGCACTGATATCTTGGGCGTGCCAACAACCATGAGCTTTGCAGTCCATTTCTTGATTTTTCAGCTTCAAGAAAATAGCTTACTGAGATAAGAATCTTAATCCTGTCAATAAAATAACAATCAAAAAAAAAAAAAAGGAGAAAAGAAAAGGGGAGGCTGGGCTGACAGGTTTCTCTAACCCAGAAGTCTGTGAGGTGTTGGAAAGATGTTTTCCCTTGTTCCTGTCTGTCTCCCCAGCCCTCACTCCCCCTAAGGACAGCAGCACTGCTCTCCCTCTTGCCATCAGCGTTGGTGGTGGCAGCCAGCCTGACCTGGAAAGGAGTTGAGGCTCCGGAGGCTTCACCTGATGGCACTGTTGGGAGGCAGCCAGAGGCTTTTCCACAGCAGTGAAGTCCAGTGATATGGACCCTAGACAGGCTCGCCTGGACTGGGCTTGGAAGGTGACTCCTTTCACATTTATAGATCATCTGTGCACAAGAATTGTGTTGGCATAGGTTCCACTCTGGAGGTGACTGGGATTTAGTACTGGATGCAGTGATGCAGTACGTTGTGCTTTAGGAGTCCTTGGTATGAAGTGAGGCCTCCTCATACTTTTCTTGGGTCCTGTGCAGTTATTTCCACAAGGTCCAGTTTCTTCTGCTAGATGGAAAAGCACAAGCATGGCTTGTAATGTTGAATTCTTTCTGATAAGCCTGCACTTAAACTAAAAGTTTTTCCCTTCCCTCTAGATTAATTGAAAATATTCTCAGTACTGTCGACTTTCTTCTCAATAATTCTGTTTTAGAATAAAATTAGTTGATCAGTATTAATTGGTAAAGAATCTCCATCCATGTTTTGGGAAGACAAATATGCATACCTCTATGGATGTAGATGACATCATTGGAAAATGGGGAAAAATAGTTTGAGTATTGGTGAGGAGCATAATTTCAGATTATTTGTGTGAAAGAGACTGTGGTGGAAAATGTCAATGAGGACAGGAAGATCAGGATGCCACACAGATGCGGGAAGAGGGTTGGGATTGGACTGGAGGGAGTGAAAAGTAGAATTTTTAGGATGGTAGAAACCAGGGGTGTGTTTAATGGAATAAGAGGTCAGAGAACCCAGTAGAAGGAAAGATGGATGTGTATTTGAAGGACCTGAGCAGATGAGTTGGATGAGTTCAGAAGGACAAGAAGAGGACTGAAAGGAGGAGACAACTTTGAATGAGCAAAGGGAAACTGCAGCTGGGACAGAAATACAAGGGGAAAGACTTGGAGATATAAATGTTGATGGAAAATGGAAAGATGAAAGTATTATATTTTTATATTTTCTATGGGAAGAAAATTTCCAGGTTATAGGTGGGAAGGAAGTAGAGGCAAAGAGTAGCAGTGAATGAAAAGTTGGTAAAATAGGCTTGGGAATTTGGAAGTTCTTTTTACTAAAATGGGAGAAAAAGAGCTGACTTAGCTAAGATTGTGGAAAAACTAAAGGGAAGATGAACTTGCAATGGAGGGCATCAGCTGGATCTTGAGACCTCCAGCCCAGATGATCCATAGCACAAGAGCAGGAGCAGAGGAAATGGGTGTTGGTTTATTGGGAACATGCAGGTCCCATGCCAGGTGTTTGGTTCTCAGTGTGTCAGTGAATATAGATAGTGTTTCTTAAGTCGCTATTCAGAAAACTGTTGCTCTGAAAAAGCCTCAACCATGTTGTCCTCTTACAAAAGTTATTTCTGTCCTAACATGCTATAAGTTGGCAGGAGAAGGTGTGACTGTTCCTGCACTGTCTGGAATTTGGACAGTTTTTGGCTGTAACCTCTCAAGTAAAGGTAACAATAACAAGAAGTCATTGCCTTATTGTTTCTTTTTTCAACTATAAATTGCAGACTTTGGGTTGTACTGTCAGGAATTTAGAGCTGCAAGCAAGTTTCTGCCACCTTGTTCCATTTATGTTTTAAATCTTACTTGATGAGTAATAGAAAGAACAGGCATTCGAAGTGAAGCAGGCTTGAGGGAGAGAGATTTTTAGAATTCACAGCAGGACTGTACTGGGGCAAGAAGAAATGCAGGTTATTAGAGTTCAAGGAGTTGTGCTCATAACCTTGCCCTTACATAAACCAACAAAATCAGGAAAAATTATTGTTGGGATTTCTCTGGTCCAGTCTACTGCTGAAGTCCAAACTACCTGTCTTTATCAGAGAACTGGAGTTGCATGTGATTGCTCTGTGGCAGTGAGACACAAGTTTGTAAGAACTCAGGAATTGCTTTAGACTTAGGAGGGTTAAAAAGCTGCACAAATATAAGACTAGAAGCAAAAATCTGTACGCTAGTCCTAATTTGAACATAAAATTGCTATGATGCTTTTGACAAACCACTCCAATTCTGTTCTCCCCAATTTCCACACCTGCAAAACCCTGATGTGCCTTGTTTTCACAGAAATGTAACAAATATAAACTGTTGCTGTTAATATTACAGTATTTTGAAGATGTAGAGTGATAAATTATTAGTCTTATCATCTAATACTGCTTCATGCCATCCTTTTTCAAGTATTTCTGTGCATAATGTTGGTGACTGTAGCTAAGTGCAGGAGAGTTAACAGAAATACCATAGAAAAGGAAACAATTTTCTTTGATCCTTGTACAGTCCTGACTGCAGCTTTTACATGTTCTTGTATTGTTTCACTTGTGGGGAAGTTTGCCTGACAGAAAATCAGAGAAGCTGTGGCTGCCCCATCCCTTTAAGTGTCCAAGGCCAGGTTGGATGGAGCTCTGAGCAACCTGGTCTAGTGAATGTCATCCCTTCCCATGGCAGGGGTTGGAACTAGGTGATTTTTAAGGTTCCTTCCAACCTAGACTTATCTCCGATTCTATGAAAATCAGCTGCAAATCAGCAGGTTGAGAACTCCAACTTTGAGTCCTTGTCAGTACTCAGTTGAAGGCAGGGATCTGTGTGGGTGCTGGGTTTGGAGGCAGCATGAGAAAGGAGAGCACTGAGAGGTCCTCTGGTGGTTTCTAGAAGTGCAAATGTTGGGAGTTTTACCTTTTTGCCTTCCTGCTCCTCCCCCAGAGGAAACATTTTCTGCTGATTTTCCTTCCAATAATGATGCATTTCTGTGTGTTTTGTGTGAAGTTGCATCATTACTGTAACGAAAATCAGCAGAAAATGAAGGGGTGTGGGTTTTTTTGGTGTTTGTTTGTTTTTTTTTTTTGTTTTTTTGTTTGGTTTTTTTTGTTTTTTTGTTTTTTTTTTGGTTTTTTTTTTTTTTTTTTTTTTTTTGTTTTTTTTTTTTTTTTTGTTTGTTTGTTTTTTGTTTTTGTTTTTTTTTTTTGTTTTTTTTGTTAGGGGTCTGGCTTTCACACTGCCTCCCTCTCCAAGTCCAGGCCTGCAATCTGTCCACTGTGTATCTGATTCATTTTAGTTCCTCCAGGGATGTGTTTGTATAACCTTTTAATACTAGGGACCTGGGTGACCTTGGCATAACACCATGAATCATATATGGGAAATGTAAAGTTAGCAAAAAGAAATGAAGTAAGCATAGTTACGGTCAGAAAAGCAATTGTACAAATCTCATCTTAGGGAGCAGATAGACTTCCTGTGTATGTTTTGAGTTGTCTCTGCTGACTTTCCTGACAAAAAATGAACCGACAGGGATCTTAATTGGCTCTCAAAACCCAAGCTGATTTTGCAGGCTGATAATTAGTGTGTTTCTGTGAGCATATTTATGTACATGCTGAAAACAGACCGTATCTAATTTAGATCCTATTGAGAGACACAAGACAGGGACATCCACAGTGTGATTTCTGTTATATTTATTTATACAGATTTCTAAAACTCATTAAGTGAGCATTCTGCACTCTGGACTCTTGACACATAAATCTACATGTGTATCACTAATTTATTATTATTATTTTATATAAAGGCCTGCTCAGCACATCTTAAATCAGAGCTGCACACCACCCAACGGTAAAATCAACAAGTCTGTAGCCACATAAATCTGTCCAGCCTCTGTTCATCTTATCTTTGGAATTCAATTGCACTTTAAGCACAAGATCATGTGTGGCACATCCTGGATTGCAGGCACTCAAGAGCTAGTTATTCCCAAAACAATTTTTTGAAAATTGCTTTTCCTGAAAGGACTCTTCTTTTTGTTTCTTCCTCCTTGCCTTCTAGCTCATGAAACTTTATTAGCAACTGGGCTGAAAGTGGCTCAGAAAATTGCCTGAGCTGTAGTCATTTCTCTAGGTAATAAAGATATTTTATATAATATTATATCATTAATTCAGTATGATGTGACCTCACTGTAGGTGAAACTCTCAAAAGTACTTTGCTAAGTCTTTTTCAGAGTGGAGGGCCTGACTTGTCCCTGGAAATATGAATCACATATGTGGGACTCACACTTCTAAAGCACCTTGAAAAATCTTGCAATGCAATATGAAATTCAAATACACCTTCCCTAATGGACTTAATTATTCGTGTTTTATGATTTATTCTAGTTAAGCAAACCATGGTCATGATTCCAAAGATCCCTGCTGGCTTTTTCGTGGAATGCTTTAGAGAAAACAGATATAAAATAGCAGAAAATACTATTGGTTGCTATATTTTTTTCCCCCTGCCTTTGCCTCCCTCCAGGTGAGAAGTTCATTTTCTTTGACAAGGCTATGTAGAACATTTCCTGCATGTCACATCCAATATTCACTTGAATTTAAATGATTAACAAGTTGTTATTTTAATATGTCAACAGAATTTTTAAAATTAGAAAGCAAGTAAAGGCACCAACGTCTACAGGGTCCTTAAAAAGCTGCTGATACTTTTCCTGCCTTCTCAAAAAGATGTGCAAGGGCTTGGAAAGATCTAGAAGCAATTGCACTTGATTTTGATTGGAGAACATTTTTTTCAAGCCACTGATTAATGCTCTGAAATTATCAACAATTACCTGTTACTCTGCTTAGCGGCAAAACAGGCCTATTACTTAATTTGAAACAAGCGGTTCCACCTCTGGTTCAGATGCATTTGAGAGCCTTTTTCTGCTGACATTTCCTGTTGCAGTCTCACCTTCTCTGAAATGTCTTTTTTAATGTTTTGTTTTGTTTTGTTCTGCGAGGAAAAGGTGTAGTTACGGTGCAGTTCTGGTCATTGCTGGCAGGGGCGCTGTTGGCTCCCGGCCGGGCAGGGTGGGTGCGATGATACCCCTGCGCATGCAGGGGGCGCTGTGGCTCAGCCACGTCTCTCTCATGTGATAATGGTGGGCGGGCTGGGTGCCAAAAGGAACCTCGGAGCAGAGCTGAGATGGCAGAGGCAAGCTCACCCCCTGGGGTGGCAACAAAATGTCACAGAAAAGTCTACAGCCTTAGCAGGAGCTGTGGGTGGACAAGGGGTACTGGCTTAGAGTGCAGCAAAAACGCCTGAGGCAGTGGTAGCTGGGCTCCTCTGTAGCAGCTGGGGAGACATGCCCTTCGGGAAAGGGGTCAGAGTCCTGGGTTTTCCCCTGAGGGAAATGTTGAGGGTCCTTTCCAGTCAGATTGGGTGTTACTAAAGTTCCAGTTCAGCAGCTGCTCTAACAAGCAAAGCTCTTCTCATGGTTGGAGAGGACAGCGGGAGACAGAACTCCACAGTGGTGGCGAATTCTCCCCACGACTGCAGCCTGTCTCCCCTCCAATGCCAAGAGCGAGAGAGGGAGAGGAGCCGAGCCCAGAACCTCACCACCCAGCCAAAATCTCGTGGTGTCTTTGCCCTTTCAAAGAGAAAACCCCCCAGGTAAGAGAGTAGCCAGCTGCACCCTTGGCCCATCTTGGCCATTTCTCTTCTGTATTAAATACCAGTCGTTATTGTCTCAGCAGCATATGGGACCAAATTCCATGAGAGAAAGAAACAAAAAGAAAAATCCTAACCCCCATCAAAAGGTTTTCAAAGTTGCAGTCTAAAGTCTTAAGCTTTGGTTAACCAAAGTGCTTAAGTAAAGTGTTTTAACTCCTTTGTTTTAAAGGTGGTTATTCACTGGCTTTTAAACATGGACTGTGCAGAGTAACAGTTCCATCTCCTTAGCTAAGAGCAGGCAGTAGCTTCCCTGAGCTCTGTCTGCTGATTTATTCTGGAAACTAGAATGGCAAGTGTGTCTTGCCCGCTGTTGGGAATCCAAACATTTTGGGGGAAAGAATGTGGTTTTTTGTGTCTGACAAATAAAATCAGGACACACTTTTATGGCTCAGAGATGAAACTGTTAAAATGAAAAACCTGAGTGCAAAGGTAAAGATGTAACAGTTGTTAATTGTATTTACAAAGTAGAACTTGTTCTGTCCTCGTTAATCTACATAATATTTAAAACAGAGCCAACTCCCTTTTGCCAAACTTTTGTGGCTTCCAGGCGCCTTAAGATGTTCCCATGTACGCAGAGAAGTGATTACTGAAGTTCATCATAGGTACAGAAACAGGAGAAGGAACTGCTGTGTTGTGTCAGGTGATGTGAGAGGACATCATTGGTAATAAGCCAAAAGTACTTTATTTCTCTCTTTTTTTTTTTTTTTTTTTGTTTCAGAGGAAAAGGAAATGTTGCAGAATTTTTTTCTGCATGTGTTTCTTCTGCCATGGAGATGTATTTACATCTGGTTTTTTTGCAAGTATCTCTATTGCCTTAACTGCTTATTTTTTCACTTCACTTATGTGCACTTTTATAGCCAGAAATCATTTTAAAAGATGGTTCTTTAAGAAAAAGTTTGAAAACACTTGATATGTGTGAGAGTCTGACTTGGAGCAATGAAGCATAAAATGTTTTGTTGAGATTTCTACCTGTTTGTTGGAACAATTTTCTCAGCACAGTCCTGCTGCTTCTCCTACACTTGATAGCAACTCTTTGTCATTACCTTAGAGGCAACAGCACAAAAAGGGTCCTGCTCCTGCATTCCTACAGCTCCCTGCCGTCCTTCTGGAGGTGACTGCTGGGAGTGGGCTCTAAGAGGGATGGGATGCTCTACAGAGCTGGCTGTCATTTCATGGGTAGTTTTCCCTTATATGAATGATGGGAGGCAAACCTTGATTTTTCCTTCCTCTGAATGAAGCTCAGATTTTCAATTCTCCCTTAATTTTATGTAATACCTTAATTTTATGCTATATGATTGCCGTCTTGGCAATAAAATCCTCCATGCTCTATTGCACTGTATTCATATACATTTATTCCCCTTTGGAAGTCAGCGTGTTTTCATCTCATAATTGTCCCTCATTATCTAGGCCCTGCTGCAGGAGGAACCTCCTATTTCTGCGAAATAATTTGGAGCCAGTTGGCAGCTAAGGCACCCCAACACAGTTAGCAGAGAGAGCTCTGGCTGCGCTTAGGCATGAGTGTGAGAGCCTACGTGTAGCTGGAAACATTTGTTTTCCTTCTGTTTGTGCAATTATTGCCAAGAGAGGAGCATCAAATAATGCTATAAGGTCTTTTGATGTTTCTCTCTTAGTCTTAAATCAGGCTCTGATGTTAATTAGGTTGGTGGGGTGGGTTTGGTTTTTTTTAATCATTTAATGATTCAAGTATATATAAAATAATTTCCTTTACCTACACCAAATTATTGTGGACTGGTGAGATGCTACTTGAGGTTTCGAAAGGCTGTCTAAAAGCCAGGGTTTTACGCAAAAACTCAGTCAGTAACAAGCACAACAAGTATCAGTACAAATTCTTTAGCAGCTTTAGGGTCTGCAGTACCAAATATTGATAGGAGCTGAAAAGTTCTTTCAGTAGCTCCTAGAGAGCCAGGAGCCACCCAAGGCAAAAGGTTAAGAGGTGGCACAATGCTGCTCAGGCTGCCCGGAAGCCTAGGCTGCGCCAAGGGCAGAAGTCCTCCTGGACACACTCGGGTGGCAGCAGCTCGCAATCCACTGCAGCAAACAGCGAGCAGTCAGTATCCATGTGTTGGTAGGAATAAAAGGGGCGAGGGAGACCTCCGGCTAAGGTTCCAACAGGCTTTAATCCTTTGAAGGGTCTGAGTACCGAAAGGCAAAATACACAGTGTGCAGGGGTTTTATATGGGGAGGATCTCAGGGGAGGGTACAGTTATAGGTCCAATAGGGAAAGAGTAGGGGAGGGGACACCAAAGGAGTGACAACCTTGTGAACAAATACAATAACTTGAGGGGAGGGATACATTCAAATGAACCAATAATAATGTGTCGAAGAACTGAGAACTTTCCAGATGTAGGATGTGGATGGAGAAGGATTGACAACTGTAGGGGCAGGGTTTAGGAGAAACAGTCCAGGGAGAAACTAAGCAACCTGGGGGTTTGGAACATATCAAGCAACATATACAATAAACTTTAAAACACACCACAACAGTGGCGCAGGGTTTGTAAAGCCCTACCAGCAAATATCTCTTCTCAGTAACTTGGGTTTATTCTGAATCTTTCAGTATTTCTTTCTTGACATGAATTTTTCCCCATCCTTGGAGCACCTGTTGTTTTCACAGAGTTTTAGACTTTCTGTAACCTTATATGGAGTATTCATGTTCAGTAGAATTTCCTTAATTAAGCCATTCTGGAGAATGACCTTTAAGCAAAGAAGAATGGTCGTTCCAGAGGATTGGACAGTAATAACTTGAATAAAATGAGAAAAAACTCTTATGATAGTTTATATATATACATTTATCTTAATGCCCACACAAAAGAAATTGTATTAATTGTATTTCTGGACTATCATCATCCTCCATATTTTCATATAGAACATACCAAATAATTTCAAGTATTGCACCTGTTTAATATCTATTGTTACATTAGCATTTTGCCACTAGTCAGATCTTTTAAATAGTGTTTGTTTTTAGTTAAGCTGTTGATTGTATATTATAATTCAATATCCAGAGCCAGAATAATTTTGTAGAGTAAGTGCTAAGGGATACACAAATAAGATGATAATTTTATTGGTGCAAAAGCACACACTGCTAAATGGTTCTGGGTTTTCTTACATATTTACCTTGGGTTTGTAATGATGTTGAGGGTAGAAATAAATGCTCCAACAGTGAAGAGCAGAAAAGGATTCATCTAAGCTAACCAAACTAGTTTGTTATTTACTATGAGTTTGGAACAGCTTGGCCAGGGAACTGGTGGATGCTTCATCCCTGGAAGTGCTCAAGGCCCAGTTGGATGGGGCTTGGAGCAACCTGGTCTGAGGAGGGTGTCCCTGCCTGTGGCAGGGGGCTTGGAACTACATGCTCTTTTAGGTCCCTTCCAACTCAAACTGTAATTTTGTTATTTCGTTTATAGTCTTTTGCACTTTTGTAGTCAATTAGAAGTTTAAAGGTGTAAATAATTTTAAGTATCTCTTTTCATTAAAAGATAAAGAAGAACTACAGCTTGAACTATCAGTGGTGTGTACAGTGATTAACATCAAGACAAGTATCTGTATGGAACCTCAATTCACTGAGGTTCATTATCAGACGCTTAAAATATTCATGGTCATGACACAAGTCTGAATTACCCTCCTCTTACACAAGAAAGGAAAAAAGAAAACAGCAGGATATTCTAAAGAGAAGTTTCTTTAGGCCTTGGTTTCACATGATTATGCCATTGCTTCTCACCAGCAGAGAGGCAAAGACCTTAAACATTTTGTAGAAGTCTTTCATCGCAGTGAGTGCATTCCCGAGAAGTATTTTTTGGGTGTAGCGAAATTATCGATTTTATTTCTGAGGCAGTTGATATCAAGGTAAATCATTACCATCATGAATCAATTTAATATTTCAAGATCAAGTGTCTAGATGCTCCATTTGGCAAGCACAACATTCTGCCTGCACTGGGAGATTATGAGTTTTGAGTGTTGCCCTTTTTAAAGCCTCCAGGAGCTTTTGCCTGTGTAACAGTTGTTCTGAGACTGGAGGAGAAGTGCCCTCAGTATAGCTAATTATTTACTTACCTCATCAAAGGTAAGCAATACTTCTCCTTGGTGTGAGTATGTGACTCACCACACTTACCTGTTCTGTATCTGCTACCTTTCCCCTCTTAAATGTTTTAAGTAGAGATAGTGGAATGTGAATCCGCTTCCGGAGCTACCAGCCGGCATGTCAGTTTGCTGGGAAAAGAAATCAAGTATACCTTAAAAGAGGCCAATCAGCTGATTCTGAAATTATTGTCTTTGCTGCCAAGGTAAGATGGCACACCCAACAGCCTGCCTTAGTGAAGCTGAAGCCCTAGATGATTTTTGGAATTATTACAGGTGATCTAGATAGTGATGTCCCACTCTGTCAGATGGGTCAGTTATAGGAATCTTTGTACATGATGGTTATTTGACCACTGGCACCATTGTCTGCTTCAACCTTTCTTCATGTCAACAAAAACCACTTTTGTTTGTCTCAGGAAAAACTAACGGGAGATTATCTTTTACCACAGTCATTGGTTTTGCCCATACCGGTATTTTTGGGTTTTTTCAATGTGGTTTGGTTTAGAAACTATCTCACCCCTTGCACACTAGAGGAGAGACTTCCAACTTCTGTTATATGTGTACCTTTTCTTACCTTTATGAAAGTTCTGTCCAGATTTGGGCAGATTTTACCTCTGGTAAACTTCCATTTCTACATGTGGCCGAGTCTGGCAGCTAAATTAAACAGTTGTCATTGGGTGTGATCCATTCTGGCATGGCTGACGCTTTGGTTTTCTCACCCCTCTCACTCAGAGGACTGAAAGCTGAGAGTGGGGCTCCCAGAGGTGTAGGAGAAGCGTGGAGAGTGACAGCATCCCTGTAGCTGGGTATCAGGTGGCTGAAGAAATTGGAGAGAACTGATGTAGAAGTCAAAACTGGGAAAATAAAGCAGATGGATCTTGTAAGGGGCATTTAAAATGTCACAGAGAATCTAGGTTATTCTGCACACTTATGAAGTCAAAGCAGAGCTGTGAAACACAAAGGCACAGCATAATCTTCATTTTCCTCTGCTGAGTGGCCCACCTAACTGACTGCTACTGCTTTATTAGTTCCAGTGGTAGATGTCTGTACTGATACTTCACATAAAAAACTGTATTATTCCATATGGTAAAGGGGGTTTTCTACTATGCTTCCTTTTCTAAAATGTCAGATGGGAAAAATTCCCATAAATAATGTTGTTTTCTCCCAAACAATGTTCATAGTAGGAATGGCTTTCCTTTCTCATCATAAAAAACAAGTGGGGTAATTCTGGAAAATATTGACCTAGTTCTTTCATGTAGAAAAAAAAAAGGCAAAGGGAAAACCACAGAAATGAACAATACAGCTAATGGATCTCCTTTTTGTATTTTTATATATGAAATAGCATTATGGGCAATAGTAAATAGGCTTTTAATGTGCCAGGAATTTAGCCTCAGGTATTTGGCTGCCCTCCCACATCCTGCTTCTACTGCTCTGTCAAACCATACAAGGATAAGCCGTCCCTGGATGCTGTGTGTGGATGATAGCAGAGACTTCAGGGTGACATGTTCAGGCAATAGGGAAGGTTGGGCATATTCCCTGGAGAAGCTCTAGGATGTACATATCTCTGGAATTTAAAGAATAGGCACTGTTACTGTGTTCAATCGTACAGATCAATTTTCAGTAAAATATTAGCAAATAGTTTTCATGCTCAGAAAAATTAATCAAGAATAATTTCTAAAATTGTGTGGCCTTGGCTAGCCTGGATAGAAAAAGACAGCTTTTGAAGATGCTGCTCTAGGTTTGTTTTTTTTTTTTTAAGCAGCTTTTTCTGTGAATAATCGATGTTTCAGATTGGTTTCTTATAACAGAATTTAGTGTTTTCTTTGGCAACCAGTTTGGGTTTTTAGAAGAGACACCTGATCATGGGAGGATGTACTTTGGTTTAGAAGTGCTCTTGTTGTGCTTGCAGAACATGTTTCTACCAAAGTTTATGGCATCCAGGCAGAGCTCCAGGGAGATACCACATCGCCATTTCTGAGTCTTTAACTTGCTTTTCTGACCCAAAAGTTTTTAGCCTAAAGTTTTTCCCAGAAAATGAAGGGATGCAAAACCTGTGCAGCTGTAGCTGCCAGTGTTTATTCCCATTCACTGTCAAACTGCAATGCTGATTGGGGCAGATCCTTCCAAGAACTGCTTTTGTGTGTGAATCCTATTGACATCTTTGACTCTCTTGACTTACCTTAATGGAAAATACTCTCTCTTTCTTCTTTCTGACTTTTTCTATTATCTTCTTGCTCCTCTGTTTTCCCACTTTCCTCTCATTCCTTCCTCTGCCATCTGGCTCCAGCTCCAGCTGCTTTTCCTCTGTGCTAGAAACAATTAGTGCTAGTTTGGTTTTTAGGTGCAGTTCCTTGCTAAGGAAGTTCTTTAACCTGGGCTTTAATTCCCTGGAGCAGAGTGGAGCCATCTGTAATCCTTGGGTGTTGATCACAGTGGGTTAGAGATAATTTCCGAATTCTGGAATTCCCTGCTGGCCAGGAGTAGTCAATGATGGGATAATGAGTAAGATTCAACCACCCAAGTTTTAGGATTTTGAGGTTATATAAACTTGCTGATTCATATGATGAGAAAGCCACTGGCCACTGTTTAATTTCTGGGATCAGCCTCTGCTGCTGTAAATATTAGCAGAGTGCCAGGAGAGAGGAGCTGCAGTGGTTTACACCAGGAGGCTGGGGCTCTAATGTCTTAATAAATGTTAAGTGTGCATAGCTACAGTAATTCTCCCTTTGCTATACTCATCTGTGAAGAATTTGGAAAGGTAGTGGAAGGGTACTGTGAATTATAATCCAAAGCAAGCTCTCAAAAATGATATTTCTAGTCTAATTCATAGAACTGACTGTGAGCACTCCAGCTGAGCTTGGTGCATAAAAACACAGTATGTGTGATATATAAACTATGTGTATTATTAAATCTCATTAAAATGATTGCTGCTGTAGAAGAGATTTTGTCTTCCAAAAAAACCCCAAACCCATGCATGATCCATTTTTCTATTGGAAGAATGGAAATTATAGAGATGAACAGCTTCTTTTCTACTTTATACATTTATAAAGCCACCTGAGTGATACTCTCTCATCAGTTATATATGGTATTAGAAGAGCTTTTTTCTGAATTAATTGTCAGGTATTTAGAGCACACTGTTAATTCAGACTCGTTTGGAGAGATTTTTCAAAAGCAGAGTCGGTATTTTAAAAGTTAGAAAACAGGATTTGGAAATCTGATCAGGTCTTCAATTCCATGGTCTTCTCTAAATATTTTACAGCTGTTTCTAGCCTCTTGTAACTGATTTTCATTAGTTTTATTGCTCTAATCCATTCCTGGCAAGTTTGCTGCAGACTCTGGTATTGGTGGGGTGGATTTCCAGGCAGAGATTCTGTGCGAGGGCCTTGTCAGTTCACTTCCTGATGGGACCAACTCCTCAATAAACTCCCCAAGGAACACTGCAGAATGAACTGTATGTACATTGCCCTGCAAATAATACATTGTAATTAATGTAAAATGACTCAAAGAATAATTTACTTTGATAATCATACCATTATTTAACAATAATTTCTGTGGGTTTGCTTTTAAGTAACTTTTCATAAGGAGTGTATGTGCCCACAGGTACTGTTTAAAAGCTAGTTGGGTAATTAAACATTTTTACTGTAATTGTTACCTCTTACAGCTGCTTACCTGAAATTAATAAGAAAGAAAACTTGGAGTTAAAAAACAGCAGGAAATATGTAATTGAAAAAAGCCTGACTTAATTTAAAAGAAAATACAAAGAGGAAGTTAAAGGAACTGTCTCTGATATAGCTTGCAATTTGTCAAGTTTCATTTCAGCAATATGAATAGTAACATCAGCTGCATTTTGATAACGTAGCTTCCATTAGTGTACAGTAATGAATTGAAATTTACAAGACATTTTTATTTTATTCCGGGCTGGCCAAGTTGTAATTCAAAAATGAGTGAGAAATCATCCTTAATTTTGATAAATTCAGTACAGTTTTGCACTGGTTATTGTAAAGGTGATGGGAAATTTTTTTCTTCCATCTTTGCTTTCCTCCAGTCACTTTTCTGTCTTGTTGGCCCAGACAGAGAAGGCAGGGCTGTAGTTTGTTTCTGCCAGCCTGGCTGAGCTGGTTTGTGGGTACAGAACTGACAGGAGCTCCTCCTTGGCAGGAGGAGGGAAGTGGACACTTCATGATGAAATCCCAGCAATTTTATAGACGGGTGAAGCCTGGTGCTTGAGAGGACACTTAGAACTCCCTGAACTTCTGCAGATAAAGCGTTTCCTTGCCTTTGGTTGGCATTTTTGGCAGGCAGAGGACCAGGGATGCTGGCCAGCAGAGGCCTTCAGTTATGCACTGCTGTAGCCAAACAGGCTTTTGGCCATCCTAGGACTGCATTGACGTAAGGAAATAAAATATCAAGGACTGTGCAACTCTGCATAATGTGCAAGGACTGGGAGGATTTTTCTATGAGCAGAGTGGGATGAAAAAGCAGTGTTAACTGGGAGATTCATTTCCACCCCCTCAGCCTCCCTGTAGTTTTTGTCTGTGGATCCTTGCACTCTCAGAGGGGCCAAAAGATGTCACATAGGCTAATAAATCTTCCAGGAATTTTGAAACCCTGTGAGTTATGGATCACTCATGTGGGCCTGTATGCAGGTGTACCAGAAGCGAGTGTAAAACCTGCAGAGATTCTGAGTGCTGCTATTGGAAACTGACTGTGCTGCTGAGAGAGTCTCCAGCAGAAACCCCAATGCCTGTCTTTGTAGATTATTGTGGTCCAGCATTTTTTTTATTCACTTACCTCTGAATGCTGGCAGTTCTGAAGTTACAGTTTAAGAATGGAAGGTTTCTGAGCTTTTAAACTGTATTCTCTGTTATACAAGTGTTGATTTTGAAACATCAGCCTGTGAAAAAGAGATGTTAACTGTGTTTGCAAAGGGGAGATTTGAATTGTGCATCAACAACTGAATTTTAACTTTCCTTGAGCAGATGAAAAGTCTTAGTTTCATCAAAATCTGACAGTCATAATCCCCAACTTTGTCTGGGGAGCAAGTTACTTCCACTTACATTTTAATTGTCTTCATTTTTGTGTTTAAAATGGGGTTTGATTCGTTGTCAGCACTGTTTGTGACCATTTTGATGGTGCTCATCATGACAGGAGATTAATTTAATGACACAGATTTTCCACAGAATAATTTTTGCATGCATGTGCTGTTGGTACAAAAAGATTATATCTTTGAATCCCCAGAAAGAATCTAAAGCTCTGATTTTTCCATCAGAACATCTTGAGCAAAATGAGATTCTCTGTTTCCCCCTGCATATTCTGGCCTTCAGCCAAAGCATGGCTTTATGAATTCAGAAACTTGAAGAATGAATATAATTTCGAAAGCTAAATAATATGTGGGAGGAAATGTCGGTAGTTGTGAAGCTCTTGTGTTAGAAATGTAGCTGTGTGAAGTAGGATTTTTTTTTCCTTAAATTCCTTTGATAAATCCTAACCCTAGAGCCCAAGAGTTGTCTTTATTCAAAGGGCAATTCGTATTTCCTCTTGGTTAGAGGCAGCTTTGAGTACTGATGGCCCTGTGAAGTAAGTTAGAGTAATTTAAATTATAAATGTCTCAGTGGGTTCCTGCAATTTGCAAATGCCTCAAATGCCGCGG